>JAJHJA010000062.1:0-96802 GCA_021202915.1 Heliconius himera
TAATTTTAGTGATTAATATCATTTTACTAAATGGAAAAGGATAGCGGAGATCAGAATGAGGATGTCTTAATGAGAACGCAGTGCCTTTACGCTAAATTCCGAGGTTCCCTTTGCCAACTGTCTTACCTGCGGGATACAGCGTGAAGCTAACCAAAAAAAAAACAACAACTAAAATTAATTTACAACGCATACCATATGTGTCTATTGTCGTCCATTATAGCCCTTTAGCGTTTCTAACAAGTCGACGCGTCACTCTACACCTTCTAATTAGAGTGTTCAATTTCATCCCAGTGACTATCTGAGGCCATTTGCAATGGACCCGAGTGGACCTCAATTAACCGATTCATTAGGGCGTCGCGTTCAAGTGAAATTGAAATGAGGCAGTGTCTGGACAACTAGATAGATAGTAGTGACAAGGGGTGGATGAAAGTAACAAATAATATGGTTTCTAACAAGTATCGTTTTTAAGGGAAGTCGTTTTATGGATAGGTTATTAGTTTTACTGTTAGTATTAGAAATTAGTTCGTCTGTTATACAGTGTGAAGCTATAATAATATTCAGTAGGAATAGGAAAGCTAGTGCTGATACACTCCGTTTTCCACTTTTCGTCCAATTTTCAAAATATTGATTGTTGACTATTGATAACTGTCCCAGTCAGACCCAATGTTATCATATATTAATATAATATATAAAAAATGTGGAACAGTTCTGGGAATGTGTTTCATATTAATGGCAATAACGCAAACGCCAACACTATTACATGAAATATAATATATGCGAATATTTTAAGCATCAAAATGTGTTATTAAAAATGTTCTATTAAAATTTCAAAAAAAAAAATACATGCGTAACTATGTAAAAATATACACCTAGTTTATTTGTCTTTAATTGAAGAACTACTAGGACTACTAATATTATCATTTTTTCGCTCTGGTGTCAAGATAAAGCGCGGCGTTGATTGAGAGCGGAAAGTCTTAACACGTAGTGAAGCTGAAAAAAAATATTTTGTTGGTTTTCATATAATTGCGATTAAAATAATTTAATGAATAGTGTCCATTTATTCCTTGCTATACAAGTCAAATACAAATTCCATAGTTTATTGCCGCAAGTACTCCTTATTGTGAAACTGCTGGTGACAGTTTTAGTCGCATCTCTCTCGTGTTGTAACAATAAAAACCGTTGTGGCAAAATGGTAAATGTATCTCCATTGCATCAATGACTGTGATTTTGATTTTTATGTAAAGCAGTTCTTGAATTTGAGGCCAGTCGTGGCACGGGAGCAGCAGATTGTGGGTGCGATTCCCACTCGAGAAAATGAAATATTTAATATTTTATTTTCTTCACATTGTTGTCTGTTGTCGAGGCAAAAAGCGGCGTTGAGTTCCGCTACTTAACATGCAAACGTCTTAAAGGAACGGAGTGTGTCAACACTAGTTTGCCTCTGCCTACCCTGGTACGTACGGGATAAAGCGTGAAGCTAGTAAAGACCTCAAAAGTGGTACTCAAGCTGAATTTATTATCATGTATAAGTAAATGAATATAATAAAAATGTATTTATTTATTTTACTATATAAATATAGTGTGATGAAACTATAAGAGATAAGATCAACTTGGAGGGCGATAAGACCAATTGCAAACTATAAATAAAAACCCCCAACCTGACAAATGTTATTACTAACTCCCTAATATTAATATTATAAGGCCCCAAATATACGGAACCCCAAAGAAAAACAGTTATACAGCAAACATTAATGATATTTAAAAAAATAAAAATAAGGATATTTAATGAGAAAATGCATTTTTATTAATACTCGTATTAACAAAATGATATTACAAATAAACGAAATAAATATTATTATTATTATTTTATATTTCATAATTCAGAATAAAAAGATAAAATGATATCTTTATTTTGGAATGGAGTTTAACTTAATGACAAAAATTTGGAAAACAAAAAAAAGATTTAAATTTAGAAAACATAAAAAAAAATATTATACTATTTTAGAATCTTAGAATCTAGTAAGTAATTAGAAATCGTGAATAAAACCCTAAAATCTCTATACTAATTAGTCATAACATTTTTAAACTCTACTCAATCCACTTAACATAAAAAGAGAAAAAGAGAAAAAATATCAAACGCAATATTATATTGAACTCAACAAATGGATTTAAGTGTCTTACTGTAGAACAAATATTGGTAAGAATACGTTTCACTTTGGAGGGTCGTCTCTAGAGAGGGCTGACCAAGAGTACAAGATAAAGCACATAAAATAGATTGTCAGAGACAGGTACAGGTCTTGGATTTATGGCTATCTCCGTTCAAATTGGATTAAAATCTATATATATTTTAATTAATTACGATTTCGTTCTGTGTGGTCTGTTTTTTAGATTTGTGGTGGGTTTTTTTATTGTTTTGTGGTTACTTAAGCGTCATATGTTCGTAGTATATATATTAACGATATAGGGTATTTTATAAATAGAAAAAAATATATATATGTAGATACATTTTTCCAAAATTACAACTTAATATTCATAATTATATGCTACTAATTCATATGTCGTTGGTCGCTTATTGAAGGCAAAGGTGTTGCAATATTTATGATACCAAAAATATTTTTCGATATAAATATACAGTTTGTTAACTATAACAAGTGAGTCATTAAATGTTAGCGTTTTACAAATTTTAGCTGTATTTTATAAATAAGAAACTGAAGGTTCGGCTCAATTCTTTATTAAAAAAATATTAAAACAATTAGGCCGTCTTGTCGCAGTGGCATAAGCATTTGATTATAAACGCGACCGTTGTGGGTTCGATTTCCATTCGAGGCAATAAATTATTATTTATTAATATGTTAAACATTTTCGATCTGCAAAAATCAAGACAAAAAGCACGGCGTTGGGTTTCGCCACCCAACACACAAGGTTTTAAAAAATTAGCGGAAAGTTGGGAACGAAATGTCTTAACACTAACCTTCCTCTGCCTACGTTGCTTCATGCGGGATACAGCGTGAAGCTATATAAAAAAAAGTGTTGTCATATTTTTATTGTCACAGCTTGCACACCTAAATGCGTTTCAATCCAAGTTTAATTTAGTAGAAACTATTAGATACGGATAGAACACGTTTTAAAACGGGTGCTATTTTCATTTCTTTCGTGTCTATGAATATTTATAGGCTCTTAACCAGATTCGCTGCATATATTCGAATTGGGTTATTTTGTTAGGAAGAGTAACTGCTTATCCGACCTATATGTACTTGGTTGAAATGATACGAAATCAATTTATCGTTATAGATTATGGATTTATATATTTTTTTGTTAAAAAAAAATCAGTTTCACGCTGTATCACGCACACAGCAGGGTAGGTAAAGGGTGTTAAGACTCTCCGTTCCCCACTTTCTGCCGAATTCTGAAGGCATTGCGTATTGAGTGGCAGAACTCGACGCCGCGCTTTGCCTCGACACCAGAGCGAAGAAATGGAAATATAAATTTAAGTAAATATTTCATCTCCTCGAGTGGGGATCGAACCCACAACCAGTCGGTTATACAGTCACACTTTGTGCCGCTGCGACACGACTGGCCTCAAAGGTGATGGATTTGAAACGTAAATTAACTTGATCTTTCCTTTGGAAATGAGGTAATATTTCATTGAGTTTTATTGGTAATTTTCTACCATAACCACGTTATGGTGCATTTTGTAGTAAATATTTCATCTCCTGCTGCGCCACGGTTGGCCTTTTTTTGTTTTCACTTTAATTATTGTTAACATATATAAAGACGCCGTCGTGGCGCAGAAGCACTAGCGTGTGACTGTAAACGCGACGATTGTGGCTTCGATTCCCATTTGGGAGAATGAAATATTTACTGATAATTTTATTTCTTCGCGCTGGTAACAAGGCAAAGTGCGCTGTTGAGTTTCGCCACTAAACACGCAATGCCTTAAAGATTTAGCGGAAAGTGGGGAACGGAGTGTCTTAACACTAATTTTACAGGTTTCTAGGTTTGCTAGGAATATAGTGTAAAGTTGAAAAATTAAATCTCGTAACTTAAATTACGTTTCAGCTTATCACTTTTACAATTTAAACATAGTTTTATTTCAAATATCACATAACCATCGTTAAAAAATTATAGCATTTCGAACACAAAATCAATAACCACCATACAATTAACCAAAAACAATAAAAAAACAACATAAAAAGCCTCATTGTTTTCCATACAAAATTTATTCCAACAGTCCAATGTTGATCCAATCTAAGCCATTTTAATGGATAGCTATGTAAATAAAATCTGCGTAGGTGGGGTACACAATTTAAATATTTTTTCGTTCCGAAATGGCAAATCGACTATATTCATAGTCATCATATATTAGAAGAATGAGGCCATTCGTGGCGCAGGGGCACAAAGTGTGATTGTAACATCGACTGGTTTTGGGTTTGATTTTGACCATTTTTGACACATTTTGAATGAAATATTTATTTAAATTTATATTTTTATATCTTCGCTCTTGTGTCGCGGCGTGGAGTCCCGCGACTCAACCCGCAACTCCTCTAGAATTCGGCGGAAAGTGGGGTCGTAGAGACGTACGTACGTACGTAGAGTCTTAACATTATTTTCTCTCTAACTACCCTGCTGTGTGCGGGATACAGCGTGAAGCCAAAAGAAATGATATGTAAATAAAATCTGCGTATTTAGATACACAATTTAAATATTTTTTCATTCCCAAAATGGCAAATCGACTAAATTCGTAGTCGTATATTAGAAGAATGTACGGTGGAAGCATAAATGTGACGTATCGTATCAAAGCCGTAATTGGAACAGGGTGTAATGTGTGCCAGAGCTTATCTGAACCGGCCGTATATACGTAGGAGTTGCGAAAATGTTTACGTTTTACACTTTAGGACTCGTTTTCGAATTGGTTTTTATGAAATATGGTTGGTTTTATTTGATTTTATTGATTGATACTTTTGGTGAATCTTAAAATTTGGGGTAATTTTTTATGATTGGGCCTAGACCTAACCCTTAAGTACCGTTAAAAGGCTTAATAAGTTTGGCACGTGCTAGACTTCATGTAATTATTGTAATTTTACCTGAAATCAAATAAATCAACTTCGCGCTGTATCCAGCAAACAGCAGGGTAGGCAGTGGGAACTTAGTGTTAAGACACTCCGTTCCCCACTTTCCGCCGAGTTCTGGAGGCATTGCGTCTAGAGTGGCGCAACTAAACGCCGCGTTTTTGCTTCGACATCAGAAGGAATAAGTGAAAATATAAATGTAAATAACTCTTTTCCTCAAGTGTGAATCGAACCCACAACCAGTTTTACAGTCACACTATGTGCCCCTGCGCCACAACTGACTGGGTACTCAAGAATTTTAAAAAAATAGAGAATAGTTGTACAGATATAATAAAAAATACCTTTAGGAAAGCCAAATCAAATGAGATGAAACGTGAAATAAAGAGATTTTATGCTAGATTACGTTATATATCGGTCAAAGTACAATACATTCATATGTAAATGATATATGATTAGAGACAAATTGCCATTTTATAAATATCATTGAAGTTAAAGAATAAATGTTCAACGTACAAAAGCTATATCTTTCTTGTTTTTTTCACAAAGAAAAGCATTTTTTCTTTAACACAGTTATTGAAGTACTTTATTTAAATTCCATTGTTATTTCATGCATACGAGTTGGTATATACCAATATCAGAGCGGCTGTGACGCATTTAGATGAACTTGTCCGATATTTGGTAGAAACGTGTCTCAATTTTAATACGATATTGCTTTTCGACTAACGCATGGTAAATAAAGATGTGGGTGATATACGTATTGGGAGATAGGCGTTTGTTTGATTTGTATGCGTCGAAATTATTGAGGCCAGTCGTGGCGCAGGGGCACAAAGTGTGACTGTAAAATCGACTGGTTGTGAGTTCGATCCCCAGTCGAGGAGATGATATATTTATTTACATTTATATTTCTTCGCTCTGGTGTCGAGGCAAAGCGCGGCTTTGAGTTCCGCCACTCAATACCCAACGCCTCCAGAACACGGCGGGAAGTAGGGAACGAAGCGTCTTAACACTAGGTTCCCTCTTCTTAATCTAACTGCTGTGTGAGGGATACAGCGTAAAGCTGATAAAAAAAAGATTTATTTTTTGTATTATTTCATTTAATTCTATATGATGTTACAATATTTAATATTATATTTATTATGTTCACAAAAAAAATTATAATAAAAAGTATAGGTATTATGTCCTCTCCAATGCCTCTAAGAATATGTGTACAAAGTTTCATGATAATCGGTTGAGTAGTTTTGTCGTGAAAGCGTAACAAACTTACATTGACATTTATAATATTAGTATAATAATAAAATGCAAAACCAACTGTATGCCTTTTCCTTCAATGTGAATGAATATACCGTTCCTAACTTTCCGCTCAATTCTCAAGACCTAGCGTTTTAAGTGGCGAAACTCAACGCCGCGGCTAATCCACCAAAGCGGAAGCATAATTTTTTTATTATAATTTTCTATCATGGTAATAATTTAAATAAAATCATTCCCCAAATTGGAGATCGAACACTCCATATTTAAATAAACAGCTAAATAAAATACTCTACTCTCCAATAATTATATAAAGCCACAATTCCTAATATAGGTATTTTTCTAAGCTAACTTCTATTATTTAGATGGTGCGGTCTAAGTGACCATCTGTCACTAAAGCAATCAATCGGAAGGAGTGAAGTGCTTTCCCGTTAAGTGCTTCAAATGTACTTGTTATTGGCCCCATGGCTATACGCCCCATTTAGCGTTGTTACTAATAATGTAATGAAAAAAAAATTGCAAAATAGATAAAATAATTATTAATAATAACTAATTAACTTTTTTAACTTATAAGTTATTTTATAATATTTTTGACATTTGATTATTATTAAAATACTAAAATTTTACTTGATATATACATAACATGATATAATATGCTCATTCTCTCAAAAATTATAACAAGTTCAATTTAAGACTAGAGGCCAGTCGTGGCGCAGCGGCACAAAAGTGTGACTGGTTGTCAGTTCGATACTCATTCGAGGATTTACATGTATATTTTCATTTCTTCGCTCTGGTGTCGAGGTTAAGCGCGGCGTTGAGTTCTGCCACTCAACACGCAATGCCTCCAGAATACGGCAGAAAGTGGGGAACGGAGTGTCTTAACACTAGGTTCCCTCTGCCTACCCTGCTGTGTGCGGGATAGAGCGTGAAGCTGATTTTTTTATTTAATTTAAAACTCTAAGTAAAAGAGAGAAATGTACACAAAAACATACATTTATAGAAAGCCATAGTTGTCTGTCTCTATTTTCCGACGCTATATTGCTGTAAATACACTCAGCTACAAAACAGCAATTACAGTGGTTACTGTTAGTTTGTTCAGAAAGATTTTCGCTATGCTTATTTTTAACATTAACTAAAGTTAAAACATATATATTATTTAATATATTTTATTTATGAATATATAAACAAAACAAACAAATCACATTTTATTTACGGCATTAAGTTCCGTCACTCAACACGCAATGTCTCGAATGTTGAGCGAAAAATGGAGAACGGAGTGTCGTAACTATCTGGTTTTATTTATTAAATATTTTAATCAAATACAGAGCAGGATACAGCGTAAAGCTAAACAAGATCACAAAAGCTTACAATCCAGCATCATTCCAAACAAATATTTCTACCATAGGTACTATAACATCCAAATAATTTCGGCCACATCAATATGTAACACATCGGTATTCTATTTGCATATGTCATAAACGACGCCCAGATACGCTTCAACATGCCAAGTGTGAACGTGATTTATAGTCGAAATGTGTACTTCCATGGAATTCGGTGTGGCTGTTGTAAAAATAAACATATATATTACTATGCGGGTTCACGCTGTATCCCGCATGTGACAGAGTAGACAGATGGAACCTAGTGTTAAGACACTCCTTTCCCCACTTTCCGCCGAATTTTGGAGGCATTGCGTTTTGAGTGGAGGAACTCAATGCCGCGTTTTGCCTCATCACCAAAGCGAAGAAAAATAAATTTAAATAAATATTTCATTTCCTCGAGTGGGGATCGAACCCACAACCATAGTGTTACAGTCATACCCTTATGCCCCTGGGACTCGACGGCCTCTGTATACATATATATTATTATGCGGGTTCACGCTGTATCCCGCATGTAGTAGGATAGGCAGAGAAGAATGCCACGCGTAAGGGCACAAGCGTGAAACTGTCAACGCGACAGATTGTGGCTTCAATTCCCACTCTAGGAATAGAAACTTTTTTTTTTATTTCTTCACTCTGGTGTCTAAGCAAAACGCGGCGTTAAGTTATGCCAATCGAAACGCAATGCCTCCATAATTCGGCGGATAGTGGGGAGCGAAGTTGTAAACTTATTTGTAGCATTATAAACTTTCATAAAAACTACACACTGTAAGCTCATCAAGCTTCATAGATATTAAAACTTTTATTTTACGCTTTCAAATGACTGTTTCGTTTTTGATGTTAGTTAAATCGTTTATTTTATGTAAAAGTTAGTTTTGTTACTCGTTTGAAAATAATCTGTGCACAGTTAATGTATGAGTTAAATAAATTAATTTTAACTGTAACACATTAACTGTACTTTTTTTATTGTGAAAGATTTGGTTCAAAAATTGTTATCAAAATGGATTTAAGTATAAATGTAAATGCATTAAACTTTAAATTTTTGTCTTTAATTTTTTTAGAAATACAAAGGTTGTATAGAGATGGTATTTTTTATTTAAATGAGTCAAGCGTGTTCCAATTTACATCAAAATTAGTTTAATTAATCAGTTTTTAAGATATGAGTATACTTAACTATAATTATTTTAAAACAACAATACCGACGCCAACCGCCAACCCGTCCAAATTCATGTTATGTTCAAAATCCTTTTCACCTACACAGAATATGGAACTTTATTACAAAATATATATGATATATTTTAAAGTCCCACTGAGGCCACTCGTGTCGAGGGGCACAAACTGTGTGTGTGTGTAAACGCTACTGGTTGTGGATTCGATCCCTACTCGTGGAAATGAAATATTTATTTAAATTTCCATTTCTTCGCTCTGGTGTCGAGGCACAAGCGCGGCATACAGCACCGACATTTAACACGCAATGCCTCCAAAATTCGGCGGTAAGTACAGAACGGAGCGTTTTAACACTATGTCCCTCTGCCTACCTTGCTGTGTGCGGGATACAGCGTGAAGCTGGTTTATTTTGTAAATATTATAAAGGGAAATCGATTCTATCCCGCGATCCCATACAAAATATACATATTTACATATTTTATCTATATATATATTCTATGCTTTACCACCGACCCAACCAACGCTCGACATTACCCAAACCGTTATGTAGATTAAGTGGTCTACGACATCGTCATAAAACCTACTCGCCTTACTATGTATTAATGTTTGTAGTTTCTTGGAATATGTCTTTTAACGTACTTTTTTGACTTCTGGCTCTAGATTTAGTCCTTTAGGAACGTGGATGACTATTGAATAAAAAACATGTCAACGGAAGTAAAGGTACAGAATCAGAATTAGAATTTACTTCTTCGGTATCTAAAGCTTATTATTTTTTATATGTATGTATATAGGGAAAATCTAGTAAATATTAAGAAACTCCGTTGCCCGTTTACCATCCAATGTTGTGCAGTGTGTGTTGAGTGTTTCTGAAAGAAGACAAAGCCGTCTTCTAGCAAAGAAATGAAATTTAATCATACCCTCGAGTGAGAATTGAACCCAGAACAACAAACAGTCTAACGACGTGCCACAATATCAGCGTTATGTTATAGGTCTGTATCACATAATAATTTTAAATTAAAGTCAAATGTGTATTTTATTTTGAATCTGTATGTATATTAATATGAGCACCTATTTATAGACATTTTCATTAATACAATGGCTTGTGTCTCTTGAACTTAGCGTGAAGCGCCACACCTGCCCAAATAACAACTAGAAAGTTATTCTTAACTTGTGCAATATAAGAATAGATATATATTATCAATAGTAGATATATATCTATTCTTATATTATAACATATGCTATAGAACATTACATACTTTTTATTTCATTGCTCTGGTAAAACAAAGAGTGTCGTTTAATTCCACCACCAAACTAGAATAAGGAGAGAACGGAATGTCTGGACACTAATAGTTAGATGATTTTTTATCGTCCTTTTCGGGGTGGAGAGACCCGGGTATACGCACCGGCATGACGTCTGAACGCGTCCTGCTCACTAAAACTCCACGATGGCCCATGAGACTACCACTTTTTCATACTCTACTGATTTCGATATAATTTCGCTCAATATAGCTTTTTATGGCAGAGGAGACCTGGGGACCTAGTGTTAAGACACTCCGTTAGTAACTTTCTTAGTAACTTAATATATCTCTATTTAGTATAGTGATCTATCTATCTATTTTCATCTGTCTTTACTCAGTATACTAATTTGTCTGCTTACCTGATATATATGTACATTGGGATAAAATTTCATGCTGAAACAAAAATAAATCTAGTATCAAAT
Organism: Heliconius himera; assembly: GCA_021202915.1. NCBI lineage: Eukaryota > Metazoa > Arthropoda > Insecta > Lepidoptera > Nymphalidae > Heliconius > Heliconius himera. Next base: position 10,578 of record JAJHJA010000062.1, read on the forward strand.
TTCATAATTTTACTCATAACTTAACTTACGTACCCTTGAAAGATTAAACTTTATAGTGTAAAACCCTAAAACGGTTTCCCCTAATACGATGAGAATCTCCGCAGCTTTTGTTACAAATCTTTTTTTGATTCTTTGCTTTCGATAAAATTTAAATCCCTGAGAAACGTTGAGGAAAATAAATTCTCTTATATATGTAGATTGTATTTGGAACTATGAGAAGATGTGACGGCTGACCTTCCAAAGCTCAGTACCAAAGATACTGGAGGAAGGTCACTCAAAAAGCATAAGGAGTCCTCGGATGAAGCAGTTAATTATTCTATTCTTCGTAGTGCTTATTTTTTCTTAATTCTATTCTGTTTTTTCTTTATTTTATGTAGACAGTAGTAAAGTGTAGTGTTAGGTTCTGACGCTTAACACACAAGAAAAGTGGAGTGCTAGAATGAAATATTAATCATTATTCTCTGCCCACGCACACTCGTGTGGGAGTTGAAGAAAAACGATATTGCACGAAGTATAACGACGTTAAATGTTATAAATGATCATTACTTATTTTGCGGTGCAATTTTTTTTTAATTAAGCCGTATATGGCAGGGCACGCAGATGGAACGTAGTGTTACGACACTCCGTCCCCCCCACTTTCCGCGTTTTGTTTGTTACCGCAGAAATGAAAATATTAGTAAATAATAATGAATTTCCTAAGTGGAGATCGAATTCGCAATTGTCGCGTTTGCTCCACGATGGCCTCTCGAGCTTAATTTTGTACTATTATTAAATTAAAAAAAACTAATTACTATTTGTACCAGTAGACTCGATCGTATCGTATTCCACACAAATATAAAATACACTTTAAAAAATAAATAAATCAGCTTCACGTTGTATCCCGCATATAGCAGAGTAGGCAGAGGGAACTTAATGTTAAGACACTCCGTTCTCCACTTTCTGCCGAATTCTGGAGGCATTGCTTGTTTAATGGCAGAATTCAACGCCGCGCTTTGCCTCGACAGAGCTAAGAAATGGAAATATAAATTTAAATAAATATTTCACCTCCTCGAGTGGGGATCGAAACCACAACCAGTCGATTTACAGTCACACTTTGAGCCCCTGCGCCACGACTGGCTTCATAATACATAACATATACTTTAATATATTATAATATATTTTCATGTCATCCTTTAAAATCTTAATAATATTTCACAAATTATATAGATTTTTAATAATAATTGACTAGTAAATATACATAAATATGTACGTTGGATGTCTCAGTGACGTTAATTAATGATATAAAGGTGAATGTTTTAGGAAGCCCTTTGCTACCATAATTACAGACATAACCCTCGTCCAAACAGTCCCTTCTCATTATAAGGCATATTTCATTATATTCTTTAGTAGTTTTCGTTTTCGGTTAAAAATAGTTAAAAATGTAATTATAAGGCTTGATACTAAAAATAAATGTTTCAAGTTTTAAATTAATTTATATTGTTTTATTTAAACATTTTTGTGGCAGTTTTCTAGGATATTAAAATAGAAATTTGTAATAATATGTATTTATTAATATGAAATTATTACGATCGGGTAAATAATACTTATTTTGTCATGTAACCCAAATCGATAAATATACATAAAATACCTAATACTTACTAATGTGACCGTACTTGTATATATATATATATATTTTTTAGCTTCACGCTGTATCCCGCACACAGCAGGGTAGGCAGAGGGAACCTAGTGTTAAGACACTCCGTTCCCCACTTTCTGCCGAATTCTGGAGGCATTGCGTGTTGAGTGGCAGAACTCAACGCCGCGCTTTACCTCGACACCAGAGCGAAGAAATGGAAATATAAATTTAAGTAAATATTTCATCTCCTCGAGTGGGGATCGAACCCACAACCAGTCGGTTTTGCAGTCACACCTCTTGCCGCTGCGCCACGACCGGCCTCATAATATATGTATATATATATATATATATATATATATATATATATATATATATATATATATATATATATATATATATATATATATATATATATATATATATGTTTATTAAAGACATTTCTATTTATTCACGATCTTATCAGTTGTTTGGGTGATTTATATTTGAAGTATAATATGTATGTAGAGATAAAATGTTGTCATTATATATAATAGTTAAGGTATTATTAGTATTTCGTGAAACTAATAGTTAATGGTAACTGTCACTGTGACTTGGCTACTTATGTTAAGTAAATATATTATTAACCAAAAAAAAATGGAGAACGGAGTGTCTTAACACTGGAAACTCTTTGATTACTCTGCTGTATGCGGGATATAGCGTGAAGCTGATTTTTATTTTTTATTATTAACTAAAAAAAACAGCAACAGTGGTAGAAGTCGAGGCTAGTTGTGGCGTAGTATGCCCCTACTGTGCCACTGTAAAGGTGGTAGGTCGTAGATTCGATTCCCAATAATGGAAATAAAGTATTAACAGTTTTAAAGAATTCAGCGGAAGTGTGTTTATAGGGACCGTAGTGTTTTAACGCTAGGTTCCCTCTCGAAACTCGCTGCTTACAAAAATAACTACTGCTTACAATAAATATTTACAGCTAACTGCTTACAATAAATATTTTGTCAAGAGAACGTATGTGCTTATTATATTTATTTTTAATTCCTTAAGAGCCTATGCTGTATCACGGTCGAGGCTATATTTAAATCTTTGATTGATGGAAGAATGTCGTGTGTGGATTTGCCTAAAAACCACGTTTCTTAAGCTCTTGACCAAATATTGAATCTTTTAGAGCTCCAGTTCGGTTTATTTATTAAATATTATGTTCATTTATGGTCTTAGTTTGGTTTTTATGTACATTTATAAATTATTTTTCCCGCATAGCGGGCTAGACAAAGATCAAGATCAATCAAATTAAGGTTTTGTGAACGAATTGAAGACATTGTGTGTTATTTGTTGGAATTCGCTGAATTTTGTCTTTCCAAAGCGGAATGAAAATAATTCGCTTCTTTGAATGAGAATTGAACCTCGAACCATCGCTTTCTCGTACAAAGTCAATATTAGCACAAACATATAATATAAATTAATAAAAAAGAACAAAAGTCATCGTGTATTCATTTTGCCGTATTCACCCATAAAGCCGTAATTTATAAAAAAAATTAAATTAACTAATGCATTTCTAAGCACTCTTTATGAATATATTTCGAATACAATAACAAAAAATCGTGATGAAAAATGAAGTAACCATCTACAATGCTTTCCAATTAATATTAATGCTTCCTGTGCATGTGCATTATCTACACACACAGCGGTCGTGGGGTTAATAGAAATATATCAAACAGTAAAGTGAATGAATATTCTATATTGTAATGCATTGAAAATAAGTTAACCGACTTCGTTACACAGGGGTTATGTAACTAGACGAAATGGACATGTTTAGAATTTTTTTTAATGGTCCATGTGTGTTAAACGTAATGCTAAATTTGAAACTGGGTTTGAATCTCGAGCAGTGACATTTTGTAAATAACTATGTAAAGGTTTTTATTTAAAAAAATAGGTTTTTATTTTTTACTCAAATTAGAAATACCATAAGTACAAAAAAAGTCAATCGTATCCATTTACAAAACACAGTAAAATTTATGTCATCCTCCTTTTTGCAGTCGGTTAATTGATATAATAACATTACACAGCACCAAATTCAAAAGTCAACGACCGGAAGTGGACATAGGGATGAGTCATACAATTCTCTATTATCATAAAAGGGGATAAAATAACATTCATAGAAGCAAAATACGTGTTAAAAACGAATGTAACGTGACAGATAATTAAAAGTTTGGGTAGTGGAACTAAAAACCTCATATATTTTGTCCGTTTGTTGCGTGCTATGGAGTCGCTAATAGATTATTCAGATTTAAGTACAAATTTCATATAAGCTGTGAATATAATTAATGTTCTTAGCATTAGTTAGACATATTAGCATAATTGTTATTTTAATAGTGTATTTAAATATTTTTATTGTATTATGTACTTACTTACTTCAGAAAATTAAAATCAATTATTATAAAAATTACATTTAGATATGTTAGGTAAAATTAAATTAAATACCTAGCTTACAAACTGTAAGGAATGCATTATTTCAGGATTATGATATAAAATATTTTTTGAGGTCAGTCGTGGCGCAGGGGCACAAAGTGTGACTGTAAAACCGACTGGTCGTGGGTTCAATCCCCACTCGGAGAAATGAAATATTTACTTAAAATTTATATTCCCATTTCTTCGCTCAGACGTCGAGGCTTTTGAGTTGTTGAGTTCTGCCACTCAACACGCAATGCCTCCAGAATTCAGCAGAAAGTGGAGAACGAAGTGTCTTAACACTAGGTTCCCTCTGCCTACCCTGCTGTATGCGGGATATAGCGTGAAGCTGATTAGATTGATTAATTAGTATTTAAACATATTAAAAACTAGATATAAAGCTACATCGAACGATGTCTAGTAAGATCTTCAATAAGTAATGTTATTTCAGTAATTGAATATGACGATCTTGCTCATTACGACCATTTAACCAATTAAGGCATACGCCGTGCTACGATAGCACAGTGGCTAATTTTAAACACAATAGTTGTGAGTTCGATCCCCATTCGAAGGAATGATTCTTATTTTAAGTAATAAAATGCGGCGTTGATTTCCGTTTTGTAACACAATATTGTGAAAATTAAGCCGGGATTGGGGTATGGAGTGTATCTCTAGATTGTCTCTGTTTACTATACATTCTGGGTGCAGCATAAATTTTAAGTTTAACAATATTTTTTCAAGCTATAGTAAATTAAAGCTATAAACATTTTTTTTTAATTTAACTATTTACATAAATTATATGCACACTAGGTAGTTAGTTATGTTAAGTGGATGTTAGTAATTACGAAAGTAATATTTCTGCAAAAATAAATATAATTTTTACTGCACTGGAGTAATTTTAATGCATATATGGTGATGTTATTATTTCTTATTATATATTAGTAATCTTATATTTCAAGAACTAGACGAAAAAACGCTGTCATGATATCTCAGTGTCTGTTTTGGACTGTTATATGATGCAACATCTAACACAATATCTTGTATCATCATGTAAAAAAGATTATTATAAAAAATATACTAACCTACTACTATCACATGTTTTTTCTGCTGTGCAACAACAGCGTTCACTAACATATTTTCTTTTATTTCAATAAAAAAAAAGAAAAAAACAATATATTACAATCAAAACTTCGCTAACTAATGATCCTTAAGCACAATATCTATACACTAACAAAAACTCATCTTGAACCATCTCATCAAACCTAAGTTAGCTAAGACGCCCTAAGTAATTAATGACGAAAACTCCCTAAATACTACTGTTCTTCGTATGACGGATGGCTGTCGTTGACAGCATATCATTCATATTTGCAACCTTAATCTAATACAAATAAGGGTGAAGTTATTATAGTGCTGACCACTCTACATATTGCATATTAGTCAAACGTTGTTTTGGTCCATTCTGTAAAGTAGTGGACTTAATTGATTATGGCGTAATGGATCGGATGGTAATGAGGAAGTGCATGTTAATATGATTATATTGATTTATTCAATGTTTCCTCCTTTAGTGCTCATAATTATATTGTATAGTTTCAAGCTATCGTCCAATTTTGAGACTGCGTGTTGAGTAGTGGAACTCAACCAAAGCGGGGTAATATAACAAAATTTATCATTTTAAAAATCCCCCGTCCAAAGATATTACTAACTCATCTTGACAACTTTATAATGCATGTGCTTAAGCTACTTATCTTATTATTGTTAATTCAGTAGCTACGGTGACGCAGACAGACAGACACGTCAAACTTATAACAACCGTCTTTTCGGGGGCCGGGAGTTAAAAATAACTTACAATACAATCTTTCCTCCTAGTGAAGATTAAGTCGAAACCTTGCATTTAGTATTGGACACTGTCCCATTGCGCCAATAACAAATCTCAAATGAAAGTGTTTCAACATTTTGAAACTTTTCAAATGAACTATAATATATCTGTAACTAAACATGTAATAGAGGCCAGTCGTGGCGCAGAGGCACAAAGTGTGACCTTAAAATCGGCTGGTTGTGGGTTCGATCCCCGCTCAAGGAAGTGAAATATTTATTTACATTTATATTTCTACTAGGTTCCCTCTGCTTACTGCTGCTGTGTGCGGGATACAGCGTGAAGTTGATTTTATTTTATTTTTTAAACATATAAAATATATATCATTTTAAAGATAGACATGATAGAGACAGACAGACTTATAGATAAAGACACGTTTAATTCAAACTGATGATATTTTCCTTTAATAAAAAAAATACCATTTAAACATGGCGATTGGTAAAGTAACCATTCTTTTCTTCTAATAAATAAAATACAATCAAAGTATGAAAAATATACATATTTAGATAATTTAGAAAATTTATTACACTTTTCTCTAGCTTCTATTTTTGCTTTCAAAAGATACAAATAAAAGTTTACAACTGAACTAAAAACATACACAAAATTGTCACCACTGTCACACATATTTAAATTTCCCGTTTCGCCAGTTATTTATCATGTGAGTGCAGCGAACGAAACAAACTAAACAATCCTGTTTCAGTCACACGTGTTGGTCGCGGGAAGGCTGTTATTTCCTTAAAATGTTAAAATATCTTGCTTATATCGCTTGAAACTAGCCGTTGTGGAGCAGGGGTATAAGAGTGTGACTGTAACGCGACGGTTGTGGATTGGATTCCATGGGCCATGATCTAATTAATTATTATTTATTAATATTTTCATTTCTTCGCTCTGGCACCAAGCCCGGTGAGTTTCACCATTCAACATGAATTGCCTCTAAAAATTTGACGGAAAGTAGGGAACGAAGTGTCTTAACACTAGGTTTCTCCTGCTACCCTACTACAAATATGCGGGATACAGCATGAAGCTAATTATTTTATTATTATTATGTTACTTGAGCTATATATATTGGCAAATAAGATATAACATATTAAAGGCAATATATTTAATTTCCAATTTCGCCAGATACGAAGGTGTTATTGCGCTGCCTTTATTAAATTCTATCATACGAGCTCTACTTATTTTTCACGACGAAATTGAAAACACCTTAAGAGTCTGAGATCTGAAAAGAAATACGTTCGCACAATATAAAGATTGGGTTTATTGGCTGTATAGATCGAGTCCGAGATGGGCAGGTATAGCTGACTCCTAGAAACGAAGGAAAATCGTAAATTCCTTTACGACAAATAAAATGCACCCTTCCGATGCTGGTTCCCGTCCAAGGCACAAATAAATCATTCAATTGTAGACAGAATTTTACAAAGCAAAAGCTGTGTACTTCGTCAGTTAATGAAACAACTAAAAAGTAGTTTAATTTAGTAACTTAAAATAATTTCAGTAAACTTATAATGGATTTATTTTTTGTCTTTACGTTCATTGTATAGATAGCAGCAATAGGTTATTTACAGACAAATATATATTACAGTCAACCGTTGTATGAAAACAAGGTCGCCTTTCACCTTTAGGTTTTTTCGTAAATAAATTTCTTGACTTTTTATTTTCGTCTCGAGAAACATAACGCGAGCATTGGCTTAGAAATGGAGCTAGTGGAATATAAATTCAAAATTGGATCAAAAGGTTTTACACTTGATTAAATGAATAAGGGATCCGTCAAAACATACTCCGCGCGTTTCTTCGAATGATCAAATGTACGTACATACGTGAATATGAAAATAGTAATAGAATGACAATCTTTGAAAAAATATAAACGTCAACAGTGCTAAAATATCGGCTTCAAGCTATTTTCCCATGTAGCAGTGTAGACAGAGAGAGTCTACTGCTAAGACACTCTGTTTTCCATTTCATTAACATAAACTCAAGACTAAATATCAAGGCCTTTTTAAAGATAGTTCCTTAACAAGCAGGTATATAATACATAAAGGTATACTTAAACACGCGTACTATTCTTGAATTATAGATTTAGAGGCAAAAAGTTTGATTTACGGGTACCTTTCAAGATTTATGTTCACTCCATTCCACAGATTGAATATATAATGTTCTTAAGGGTCTTCGTAAAACCTTCAACTCAAAACTGTTATCTCAATGTCACCATTTATCTTTATTCAATGTGGCTTGCTTCTGTGGTCTTCATGAAACATTATTATTTTTATTACTTCATTGAGATTTTCATCTCAATTTACGTCGTTAAAAGTTGATCCTAATAATGGTTGTTCTTGGAGAAATTGTCTAAAGCGCTTTGAAATTCATATTTTTAATATGTGGTTCTTCTGGCATTTCGTGACCTTTTATTATCTTTATGTAGATGAAGGTCAGACAGAAGAAGGCCTGCGTTAAGTGTCATCGTTGTCGGTTTACAAAGCTTTTGAGGAGTCTCCTTATCCGCCCTTCTTTTATTCGTTTTTCATTTAACTCGAGAGCTAATAAGAATTTCCTTAATATCACTCCTTATCATATTGTTAGTGAACAATTCTCTTCTAGAAGGTCATCAAAATATATTTTTATCTAATATGAAATCAGTACATGTATTTTCCTGTACACCATATTCCCCTATATTTTTTATATTATTTCCTTACAATACGGAAAATCAGTTTATTTTTATGACGTTGCTCTTTCCAATAAATACATATTCTAAATGTACGTAGGCGGTTTTATTACCTTGTACGTTGTTGAAATCTAAATCTGTTTTGTATATCGGTTTGCACAATAGAATTTTCAAAGTACTATTTTAGAAATTTAAAAGTTCAATGTCTTTCGATTTATAGACGATATTTATTTATCTAGACAGTTGATGACGCGTGGGATCCTTACAAGAACTGAAGATTAGAATAAAATCTTATAAGTCTGATTGGGATTCGTATTCCCTTACAGTAAAGCCTATTTTACTATATATGATTTGGACAAACCTCTTAGCTCTACAAAAGAGTGTCAAATCGATAGGTAAATATTTGACCCTTATCCTTTCCTCTCTGATTACACCGTTGCTTCAAACATTTGGTACGAGGGAATTTAATATCGCTCACAATTTACAAGAAACCGATGTTTGTCCATTTTTTTTCATCGCACATCATTGTGCTATTATTTTCATTTCCTACTTGTTTAATGTCATGTAGTTATCTTGATTACTAGAAATTTTATTTATTAATTTAATGCTATTGAGGAAATATTTCAAAATATTAAATCATTTATTTATAATAGCAGATTCTTAACCATCTACAAAAATATATCTTTATTTCACGAAAGGCTTACCTTAATTTCTATTATGTATTCCAAAATAGATTGATTTCGTATCAGAAATGAATGAGCTGTGAAGTTTTATATAGGTAGTTGTATAAAGTTGATGATATCATCGCTGCATTCACGTTGCAGTTTTTGTTCGTCACAAATGCAGAAATACCGTTAGGTAACAAACATGGATTGTTGACGGCATGCTATCCTATGAGTATGGATGAGTCTAATGTCGTTAGTACTGGAAATGTGTGTTGGGTTAATTTATGAGAAGAGGCTTACAAAGTAAAGGATAAAAGGCACTATCGTGCTGTAGTCGTATGATTTTCTTTCTATTTAGCTTACTTTTTTTAGGAGGCAGTAACAAGAATTTTATAAATTCTTGTAAAATATTATCTCTAACTTGTTGGTAATAATACTTAATACACTTTCAAGTCGAACTTTACAGTTAAATTCGTACAAACCTTCATACAAGTTGAAATTTACAGTTAAATCAATAAAATTATTTAGGTTTTTTGCGACAACTTAACAAAGATGCAATTTGTACGTAAAATCATACACAGTTGGCAACATTTTATATAATTCAACAAATTTTACTTATAATACAATTATTTATATATTAAATATCCATTAAACAATTAACAAATTTTAATAAACATTAAAAATTGTAACTACTATTTTTTATTTCTGTTTAGACAAAAATGTGTAATACAATATAGCTAGTAAAGTAGATCCAGCATGTAAGTCAGTATACTCACTGCATTATAACACGGCATGCTTAGAAATGATACATTATCTGAGCTCCTTCTGACTGATACGTGATCTGGTTTTAATTTATCTTAATGATCGTACTGGCGCCTACGAATGCTCCATAACTCATTATCCCATATATCTTATACTAGTGAACATAAGGACGAGGGTTGTATGAAAATTTATAGATCTGCTTGACCCACGGATAATGATAGACCATTCTTTGTGCAAATTATAAATGTATAATATCATTAAGATATGATCAAGATAACGTTAATCAGGTTTCGAGAATGAAAAGACATTTTTGGGATATATAATTTTATTACTATGTTATGGGATTTAGACGGTTTAATAATAATTGGTGTTGGACTATGAATGAAGAAATGTATGAATAAAGTTACTGATTTTCGTTAAAAATGTTCTATAGTTGATTTATAAATCATATAACTTAAAAAAAAAGAATGTATGTATGAATGAAGCTATAAAAACTAGTTTTTGATTTGTTAATATTTAAATTTTATTAAAAGTACTCTCCGAGACTTTACACATTGTATCGTCGGTAGATATCAATTATTTGCATAACACCAATAGATATCGGAGTTTATTGATTTCTTATCAAGAAGTTCACTGACCCATGATACCATTAGCTTATGTAAATTAATGGAGCTCGATTGCCACGACAAAATAATATAATTTATGAATGTAAATGTATACATATATATAACCACAATTAAAATAGTTTTTAAAAAATACATCGCACTTTGAATTTGTGTTTTTATAAATTTATTTGTTGTGTTGAGATTACTATTATAATACAAAAATTATATCCACATTCTTATACATAAACCCATTTGAAAGTGTCTAAGTTTGAATTCCATTTCTGGCAATGCATAAATAAAAAAATGGTTTGGTCACTTATTACGATAACGATAAGTTTTTCCATTAAGCACTGCCATATAACTATACTACTAAAAATAGAAGGAACAAAATAGCATGTCACTAGCTCAAAATATTTGAGATTAATGCCAAAATTATTTACTAACGAAGCTACCTTAAACTTATTTTTTGTAAATACAAGGCGTTTTTCTAGAAAAATATTCTTCGATGAATCTTCTAGATAAATTTAATATAAAACTAGAGAAGATTATAAAGACTGTTATTATTTACCATATAATTTTGTCAACGAACGAACACAACAACGATTGTAATAAACCAGCGAATGACAGGGTGTACAAGTAAAAACGTTTAATTAACTCCAACAAAGGGGTAAACACATAAAACAGCAGCGGGTCCAGAATTATAAATTTAGTGTCTCATAAAACTAGAATATCTATAAACAACATTTCATAAGGATTTGGATCAGTTATATTCTTTTATTATCTAAATATTGGTGCTTATAAGGTATGAAATGGGTACTGTGGAAAGGCAGTTTTTATGTAAATTTCTATTACTTTAAATATATGTATTTTCAATTATATATAACTTAATATTATAAGTCGTCGTTTTTAGACTCAATGAAGCATATCAACGATTCCATAGTCTATAGATTTGTATATAGAGGTACACTATTTTCTTTACTTTCACACTATCTCGCACATCGCAGGGTAGGCAGAGACCGAGTATTACGATTCTTCTGCGCTATGCCTCGCTACCAGAGCGACAAAATTATTATTTTTTTTAATATTTTATTTATTCGAGTAGGAATCGATCCCAAAACTTGTCGCGTTCACAGTCGTTCTTTTGTGTCTCTGCCCAACGATAGGCTTCCTCTTTTCTCGTTTGCTTACCCAGAATAAATTAACAAACTTAGCATCATCCAAAATCCCGAAATCTTAGCAGCATATTAAAGTAAATATCCTAATAAAAACTGAGATAACTACAAAGTTTTATTTGGAACCTTGTAATGTGAGCAGGTAGGATTTCGAAATTAAGGTATCTTACAAAGGTGCAATAGTTGAGCCGCCGATTGTATCCATCATATCAAGCGTTAAATCAAATTGAAAATTGATTTGGTTTCAGTCTGTACATGTTGCAAATATCGTCTTGGTCAGGGTTCAGGAATGTCACGTGTCATCATCCGTAAATTTAACAGGCGTTGGGAAAGCGTTTGATAAATTTTCATCGGAAGACCGAGTTTCAGCGGTGTTTGCTATATCACATTACTGACGTTGAAGTTTCCAGCCATTTTAATAGTAAAGAATTATAAGAAAGCAAACTTTTTCTTTGTATATTCTCTTAAGAAAATGCGCCACTGAAACCATAGCTCTATGTCTAACTTAAGCGCTTCTTGAAATAATGTGAATTTTACCCCCACCTACTTGATTTCGCTTCCTTTATAGAAACTTGCAGATAAAGAAAAACTTAACGGTTTTAAAAAGAATACAGAGTGCAAAGTTTGCGAGTTTAAAAAGAAAAACTACTCGCCCATATAATTCAGAGCGAAACTAGAATACACAAGGAGGAATTGAAAGTTCAATGAGCAAAAACAGATTACAGAAGCAACTTAAACGCTTGGACGATAAGCGATGCCAAACGATGCGATGTGAATTTTTATTCGCATTTAAAACTCTGCCCCGATATATTTTCAACTAGTTATTGGAGTTTTTGAAAAATTTGAATATATTAATACGAATAATAGTTAGTGATAGGACTTGGTGATCTGTGGTTCTGGGAAAAGTCTTCTAATCTTCTCTTCTGAGAATCAAAAAAAAAATTAGAATTACACATAAAAAATTGAAATGTTTTTTATTTGTAATGTTGCCTTTTTCTATTATGGCGCATTTAATTATTTATAATTAAAATATATACTCATCATCAATTAGTACACAAAGGTACTTAAGTATTTTCCGAACCATATTTTTGCTTATTGTAACTTCTATCGGTAAGTTCACAATGTTGTTGTCTGGTATTCTATAATATTATACAAATCTCTTCACTCTCATCATTAATTGAATAAAACATCACATTTTCAATACAACATTATTACTAACGAAAATTATATCATATAATTCTTTATTATAAATTACGAATGGGGCGGAAACAATAGGCGCAATGACGCGAATAGATTGCGCTCTGTTGGTGAATATTTCTTATAATACATCTATATTTACCACTAACTAACCAAACAAAAAAAAATCCTTAATTATATGGAACATCTATAATATATGTACATACGTACATACATGTCGTCATGGCGCAGTGGAATAAATGTGACAAAAATGTATGACAAAATGCGGTGTTGGTTTCCGCCGCTTAAAACGTCTCTATTTTAAGCAAAAAGTGGAGTATATTGACACTAGATTTTCTCTGTCTACTACATTTAGCACTTATTTCACGAAATGTGTACTAAATATTATCATATCTCGATATATATATTTTCCAGTTATGTAGAGATATTCCTTGTTGGATGGCGGAACCCAACACTCAATCCAATTCGTTAACCGTAGCGTTTAAACCCGTGATCATTACGTATATTTTCTTTGCTCAACACTAGTGATATTATAATTTTCTGACCAGTAAAATTAAACTTGAGTACATGCACTAAGAAACGTTATACGTTCATGCATTACTAACCCTAGCTTGGTACACCTAACCTACTTTAGAGCAAATATAACTTTATTTGCATTCCTCATTTGGACCGGTAGCATTTAATTGATATCGCTCATGGGCTGTTTCTTCGAAACGTGACTCGTTTGACTTTTAAAACTGAAGTCTTAAAAAAGGTAACTTAACACGCGTCCTTTGCTTCGAAGCACCTTTTTAAATAAGGTTTTAAAAGGTAAGCAGAAATCAATACTGTTTGAGTCTACCAAGCGAGAAGCAGTAAAATTGTGTTATTATGATTTTACTTTAAAATGTCACGAATTTTATTGATATTGCTATTTTAGGAATACTTCGTTTTATTTTTTTTGTTAACTTGTAAGAAATTATTTATACAAATTTGGCGGAAAGTGGGGAACGAAGTGTCTTAATAATAGGTTCCATCTGCCTACCCTGCTATGAGCGGAATAGAACGTGAAGCTGAAATGAAATTAATTATTTTTAAATTTATATCGAAATTCCTAACGATAGAAAAGCACTCTTTCCCACAGAAAATCTTGTTTTTTCTAAAAATAATAATACAAAGTGTGCCTTAATGTCATATTGTACTCCAAATTCCATTAAAGCTCAAGATTAGTCAAGGGTCCACGTTTCTCAACCTTTTATGAGTGACTGATGCCGGACCGTAAAAAGGAGGACAGATGCGTATACTGCTGATTCACTTACTGACTTATGACCTTATCATAACCCTAGCATGCGAATATGTTCCTTAAACTGTATGATATAAAGACTATATTTAAAATACTTTAAGGCAGCTGTTCCTACATTTTTTTTTTGTTCTTAACCTCTTCCGATCACGATTTATCTGATGTAAATGTTTCCTGAAGGTATTTCTTTGTTATATCATCTTATCGTCTCACTAATATCTTTTGTTGAGGCAAAGGAATAAAATTATAATATGCAATCTAAAATAATATTTTTTATTCAAAATGTGTAATGGAGGATCATGCTAGAATATATCTCAGAATTTTTTTTTATTTATTATATATCTTTAGGGAATATAAAATACGAATCTCTAAATAATGTATTTTTAAAATCTAGTTAACTTTTTTAACGATAATAAGTAATACTTGTTTAAATAACAAGAAATAATCTAGTCAATCTAATTTTAAACCTATATTACTTATTTTAATATTAGAAATCTTCATGGAAATGTCGATTATTGATATTTTCGGTTTTATATCTTGGAGTGCATTAATAGCGCATAGTCTTTAAATTTAATATCTGATCTGTCTAATCTACAAAATGAATATGCTCTAAAAAAACTACTGAATTCTTTTAAAAACAAAATCCAATATTGCTTACTCTTTCAGTCAGAATTGGGGCTCTATCCTTAACTTTAGTTAGCCGAGATCTATTTCTTCCTTTACGCTCGCTTGGAGTACTTGAATAACATAAAATCTTTTATAATAAACAACAATCCCCAGCATCTTTACATCCTTTGTTACGAAATCCTCGCCATGTGGGTTCACAAAAAGTTTGGCTAAAAAGCCTAGCGCAGTAACGAAGATAAAGTGGTGTGTTTTTGGACATCTGCTCGAATGCCGGCTCGAAATCGCCCGATTGTATACGATATTGGTTTCGAACACCTGTCGTTTTCGGTCAGGTGTTTAGGAAGGACCGGTTGGCTTTATTTGATTCTTTTATCTTTTTTTAAAGTCTTTTCGCGTGTGGTTTTAAATTTAAGTGTAACATTTTGAGATTAAGCTTAAAGCTGGCCAAATAATTGTCGAAAATCTTAATTTCCTTATTGTACTATGAAGAATCTATATACTATGAAGAATACAAAAAGTCACAAAATCTGAGAATTTATAAACCTACAATTTAAATAAAAAGCAACTATAGTTTTACCCTATTTTATAAGCAATACAATTAGTTTTATCATAATCTGAGCATAAAGTTGTCAGTGACGTTCATAGCGATAGTATTGATCCGAGACTTATCCCTTTAAATCCAATTTGTTTGTGATAATCATTAATTAAATTTATGCAAACCATCCTCGGATGTCGGTGTTCAGTAACATTTCCATATTCTTGCTTATGAGATAAATATTTTTACATAAAAATATTGTAAATACAAATGATTAAGCTGAATTGTTGGTGGAAAATTTATGCTTGATATTTTTATTTTGAATTGAGAAATTGTCAGTATATGTATAATGAAGGTTGGCTATTTGATTTGTACTTTTTTGTTGTGATGTTGATTATTTAGTAGCAGTATTTTTGATAAAAAACAGTGTTCTGATTTTCTTTTGAAATTGTTCTTTCGTAAGTTTTTCTTTGTTAAACGTATATTTTTTTAAGTTTCACGTCGTGGTATGCTATATGTATGTGCGGGACATAGCCGGGTAGGCAGAGGCAATTTGAGATCTAGTGTTAAGATACTCCATTCACATTAAGACACTTCCAGTTTCCACTTTCCGCCGAATTCTGGAGAAGCGTATAGAGTGGCTGAACTGAACGCCGACATAAAATACATTGACTTTCATTAAGTATCCCAAGAAAAGTGATATAGTACACAATGATAATCAATTGAAAAAAAAAAACCACTCTCATACATGTTGCAGTCGCGGTGTCTATCTCTGATGTCTCCTAAAAACAAAAAATAGAAAGTGACTTAACACTTATCCTATTCCTTTAAAATCACTAATTGCAAAACTGTAACTGTATCCGAAATATAAAAGAAAAATTAGAAATGGGCGCTTCAAAAATTCTGATCTCGTTTAAAATCACTTACCCCACTGGCATCTCGGTATTTATTATGTTTATTTTGTTGCAGGTGAGCGTGCGTCATCAGGTGAAGCAACTAACAGGAATGTCACTAATGGACAATATTTATTGAGTATTTCTTATTTTACTTTCTAAGGATTAAGGAAAACTATGAAAGCTTCGAGTTACGTTTAAATCAATTAGTATTGAGTTAGAATGGAGATTGAGTTCTAGTTACTAAAATATATTTAAAGATCGTTTTTACTATAAATAAATTAATTATTTTAAAATATAACAAGCTCAAAATAGTATTCACAACCGTCGCGTTTACTTATAAAAATTTGACACATCTATCTTTCACAGCTAACGACATAGAGTACTCATCCAATCTCTGTCTGACGTGATGCATGAAAAAGTTCAAGTTAATGATCGATGGTGCGTCGTTTGGGGCTATGACGGTGATTGCTTCAACGGCTGATCTCACATCTAATTAGTTCCACATTAACTCTAATTAACTATAGTTGTGAAATCGTAACATAAATATTAATTATTAATCAGCTTCACGCTGTATCCCGCACACTGCAGGGTAAGCAGAGGGAACCTAGTGTTAAGACATTCCGTTCTCCACTTTCTGCCGAATTTTGGAGGCATTGCGTGTTGAGTGGCAGAACTCAACGCCGCGCTTGTCCTCGACACCAGAGCAAAGAAATGGAAATATAAATTAAAGTAAATATTTCATCTCCTCGAATGAGGATCGAACCCACAGTCGGTTTTTAAGTCACACTTTGTGCCACTGCGCCACGACTGGCTTTGATTTATTAATTATAACTTTATAGATTGATATTTAGGTATGGAATGTAAATAATAATTACTGTATTCAAAATATAGTTCAAGCATTCTGGTGAATAATGTAGGTACCTATTTTTTCGGTTTCCAAAGAGGCGCAGGTTCAAATTCCGCTACGTTCAATTTTTTATACGTTACCTACGGTACCTACTGGTAGTACACAATTTAAATTTATAAATGTAGCTTAGATATTTTGTAAAACCTGGTAGCTACGTATTATATTCATACATTCATATATTATTGTGAAGAAGTTAAAGTACTAATTCCTTTAAAAATTCAAATGTCCATATATTTCCTAAACCACTTGAAAACTCAATGGTCTCTTTGAACTGCAGAAACCTTAAATCAATCAAGCATTAAAGCTTTAGAAATTTATTTCCACATTCTCAAACATTATTACAGAAAAGGACTAATCGGTTAGGTACTTATGTTTATTAATTTCTCCACAACTATTAACTTTATATCAAAGTCCTATTAACCAGTACTGATTTATTTACGGTTTATGCTTAAAATTCCATAAACTTATAATAACTAAAACCTTAAAACATATATTTGTCGTAAGTAAAAAATAATGTTCTGTTACTTAAATACAAACACTTAAGCGGCGTTGAGTTCTGCCACTCTAGAATTTGGCAAAAAGTACCTATCCTGCTACATGCGGGATACAGCGTGAAGCTGATATAAAAATGGGATATAGGTTTACCTACTTTCATGACTCTAAAAGAATAATAATGCTTGCTCACCTGGCATGTTCATTTAACAATAACCTTTCTAATACTGTATCTTGGTGACCACCAGCCAAGAAGGCCACGGCTGTCTAATCTCTGTCAGGCTATTGTCGCCTCTCCACGTGGATAGTTACGAACAAAGCCCAGAACTAACGTATAAGGTGGTGTTTAATCACATTAATTTGCACACAAAGGTGGATCGATTTCTGACTTTTGGTATGTAGCTACATAATTCTATGTAAACTGAGTTCCCTGTTATATAGGACGTAATAGCCTATTATAAATAATTAGGTATATTATTATTAATAATAAATGTTATTACCTATATCTTATTACTATTGAGACCAGTCGTGACGCAGAGGCGCAGGCGAAACTGAAAACGCGACAGGTTGTGGGTTCGATTCCCACTCGAGGAAATGACAGATATTATTAATCTGTTGTATAATTGTCTTTTATAATTTAGTACATGATATTCCTGAGTGTTTCACATAAGTTACTCAATGTCGATTGTATAACATTAGCCACGATTTACTTGACATATTTTGAAAGTGCTGTCGTATTGAAGTAAAAGTTTACTTTAGTTGTTACTACTGTGCATATATTTATTTATTAATATAAATTATATCTGTTATATTTTACAACCATATTTAATTTCACAGTAAACCCATGGAAATAACTTTTTGAGCCAATCCATATTAAAATTGCTGAGAAAAATATTCAAGTAAAAAAAAGGGTCGACAGATTTAAAAGGGCTTCTAAGCAGGTAAACAGGTGTTCGGTGAAAACATTTCAATCTAGATGGATACCTTTACATGTATCTATGTATATGAAGAAGATTTATTCTCAAAAGAAATTATAATAATCGATGTTTTCTTAGAAGAAATGTGTTTTTGATTTAAATTATGAAGGTTAAGTCGAAACTTTTACGGTTATATTTTTCTCTATGCTTATATACGTAATTGTTATTTTTATCACAATATATAACACCTTACTTTCATTATTTTTATAAATGCTTTTGTAACATAAAGTATTTATTATTATTATTTTCTCGTTTTTTTTTATTTATCACTATGACGTAGGCCAGTCGTGGCGCAGCGGCATAAAGTGTGACTGTAAAATCTACTGGTCGTAGGTTCGATCCCCACTCGAGGAGATTAAATATTTATTTAAATTTATATTTCCATTTCTTCACTCTGGTGTCGAGGCAAAGTGCGGCATCAAGGGAATGGCGTGTCTTAACACTAGATTCCCTCTGCCTACCGTGCTCTGTGAGGGATACAGCGCGAAGCTGACCTGAACATTTATTTTTTACCATCACAAAAATATGTTACACTTTTTCTTAATCATCGTTAAACTTGATTGGACTACATTGTTATTATTATTATTATCAGCTTTTAGCCGTTTCCCACATATAGGAGCGTAGACAGAGAGAACCTAGTGCTCAGACATTCCATTCCCCACTATTCGCCGAATTTTTCGAGACATTGTTTGTTGCGTGGCCGAACTCAAAGCCGCGCTTTGCCTTGGTACCAGAGCGAAGAAATGAAAATATTAATAAATCATAATGAATTCTCCCAAATGGGAATCGAACCTACGGATCGGATTAAGTTATATAGAATTAACTTCTCTTATGTCATAGAGAACAATAGAGGTTATTGTATTGGTTTGTCCTGGTCGTGTGGTTATCGCTCCAAGTCAACGACGTTCGTTATAGGCCATACAAAGATTATGGGTACTCCTACTATATGGGTTTTGGAGGTCAGATATTATTCGCTTAACTTGAGGTATTAGCTGAATAAGAAAATGCTGACAGATATCAGTCTGTATTGTACAGTTGAGGTCCAATAAAATGCTCTCAGCGATTTAATTTAGTTTTAGGAAAGGCAAAGCGCGGCGTTGAGTTCCGCCAGTCAATGCGCAATGCTTCGAGAATTTCGCAGAAAGTGGGGAACAAAATGTTAACAAACACTAACCTCCCTCTGTTACATACATACATAATATACATACATATATACAGGATACAGCGTGAAGCTGAAAAAAAAAAGTTTATTACAAATCAACAATTCCACTTATCTTGATATTTTAACTAACGAACCAACTTTTTTTTAATCAGAGCAGGATTTTGTTTCAAACTAATAAAAATACAATAATTTGCAACAAAAATTCTTGACCCCCACTCAGTGAGTCAAAGGGACTATAAGGATATATAATAAACACGTTTTGTTAGCCTGACTCATACCTCGGACTCCACTCAATGCATACCTTAGTGATGTCTAACCATAGCTTGTATAGAGACCTTGACGCTTTGTGGTCAAGTAAGAAAATGTTATAATAATATATTGGAAAACAAATATATAGATAGATTTTGTTAATATAATTAAGGAATATTATTAAAAAAAAGAGAGAGAGTTGAGAGAAGCTTTACTTAGATAAATGAGCTTTTGTTTGTCTGTTGTGGCTAAGTAGTACAACGTCTGACTGTAAACGGGACATAAAACAGGTTCAATTTCTACACGGAGAAATGATTATTTTCATTTCTTTCCTCTGCTAACAGAGCAAAGCGCGTCGTTGAGTTACACCATTCTACACGTAACGTCTCGAAAATAAAGCCAAATTGTAAGGAACGTCAACGAACGAAATGCAATTTTGTTCACGTTTTTCGTTCCGTTTCTATACTATATTTGCCTTCATTTTTTTTCATATCACTATGAATATTTTCACTCGAGGAGATGAAATATTTACTTAAATTTATATTTCCATTTCTTCGCTCTGGTGTCGAGGACAAGCGCGGCGTTGAGTTCTGCCACTCAACACGCAATGCCTCCAGAATTCGGCAGAAAGTGAGGAACCGAGTGTCTTAACACTAGGTTCCCTTTGCCTACCCTGCAGTGTGCGGGATACAGCATGAAGCTGATTATTTTTTTTATTTTTAACTAGCGATTACTTACAACTTTTTTCTTTCCAATCCCATTTTACTATTACAAATTCATAATTTCAACCATATGTGGTTAGAAGCATATATGAATAGCAGGCAGATGGCTCCACTCGAACTAATTTCGTTCAAATAGACACGTTGCGTTGTTCAACCTCGTATCTTATTTATAGCTCGTCGTGTTATATGGACATTAAGAGGGGCAGTTAATATAATTTATAGTTTTAATGATTTCTTTCAAATTGTAATGGGATGTAAGTTGTAAATTATTATTATTATAGTACTATTTTTATTTATTTATATATCTAAATTTTGTATCAATATATTTATATTGAATCCAATCAATCTTAAAAGGAGTCGCCTTTATTTACCGTCATTAACTTGTGCCTTTAATTAACTCCCTCTTTCTCTTTTCTTTTGGTGCAGGAGCATGTAGCAAAGTAGGCAAGTTAAGACACTCCGTTTACAACTCTCCGCTGAAGTTTCGAGGCGTTTCATGTTGAGAGATCCCAGAAGCTGGCCTCAATCTCCCTAATAACTTAAAAATAAGACAATCGTCTCCTTCAGAGAGTAATTTTATGGTGAAAGATCATTGTAACCTAACGCTGCGCGTTGTCAGAAAAATGAAATACTAAAATTATCATCGACAAGTAGTAATCTATTTTAAGCTGTTTACCAGTAAGCATGCTTTACATTGATTTAACCAAAATACAATTTATTTTAGAATTATATAACACGACAATATTTCGCTAACGTGCAACAGTGGCGCAAGCATGTGACAGTAACGCGAAGGTAATGGGTTCGATCCACAACACTCGAGAGAGTGAATTAATATTTATTAATATCTTCTCTGGTATCAAGGCAAAAACACGGCGTTGAGCCACTCAACACGCAATGCCTCGAAAATTCGGCGAAAGCTGGGGAACGGAGTGCCTTAACACTATGTACTACATTGCTATATACGGAATACAGCGTGAAGCTGAAAAAAAAATTGCCACATATTTCTATAATTCCACACTCTATAGTTAATAGACTAAGATATTAACTTTAAAAAATAAAATAGAATTGCTATATCATCGCTATACAATTAGCGCTTTTAAATAATATATTCAACAGAGTTTTCAAACAACGGCCGCGGTCACTGTATCGTAGTACTACAATACATACATACAAAGCAATTGTTTCCCGTTTCGGACTTGACTTTCGTAACACGTATAGGGTGTTTAAAATTTAAATATGTATTTGTATTCGTTACCGAGTGGGTGCCGACCGTACAACCCAATATTTAAAGGATGTCGATGTTTTAAACAGATTTCGGACCCAAACTTCCCTTTCTCATCCGGTGCCGGCAGCAATTAAATAATTAGAGTTATATTCATTATTAAGACCAGTCGTGGCGCACATGACTGTAAACGCGACAGGTAGTGGGTTCAATTCCTATTCGAGAAAATTTAAAATTTAATATTTTTATTTCTTCGCTCTGGTGTCGAGGCTAAGCGCAGCGTTGAGTGACTTGCAAAGCTGTGGGCATTCGGCGGAACACTAGGTTGTCTGTGGCTGTCTTAATCTCTGCCTACATGCGAGATACAGCGTGAAGCTGGAAAAAAAATCAATTAATATATACAAATTTTATTATATTTTCTTAAAAGTTGCAACTACGTGAAAACAATATAAATAAAAAATCTATGAATATTGTATTATAAAGAATAATCATATTAGCTATAATGAAATATTCAAATTATAAAGGAGAATGTCAATACAAGACGATTAATGCCGTCATTGTGTTGTAGGGGCGTGTCTGACAGCACGCGGTGATTGTAGGTTTGAATTTCACTTGAAGATATTTATATATGAAAAAAATATACAAAAGCGGCGGTGGCGGTGGCGGGGACCAAGTGTTAAGAGAAACTCCATTTTCATCCGCCTATTTATTCGAGGCCTTGCATATTGTATGGTGTAACTCAACGCCGCTTTGTTTATCAATATTATATCTATAGTTAAATCAAAATAATGAAAATATTAAATATTTAGTAGAGTGGGAACCGAACCAACTACCTGTCGCGTTCACAGTCACAAGTTGGTGCTTGTAATTAATTAATTTCGCTCACTGACGGCTTTAAGATTTAGCTTCAATATCTCAATTATATCACATTATTAATTTACTATTGGAATTGAACATATTATATCGACGCCATTGTTGGAAGTGTTTCAAATTCGCTGAGCTCCATTGCGTTAGTCGATCGAATTAGAGTCATAGAATTATGTATACAATATATTGTGTATATACTTATAGGTAACGTTATTGCGGCGTTGACTTCTGCCACTCAACACGCAATGCCTCCAGAATTCGGCAGAAAGTGGGGAATGGAGTGTCTTAACACTAGGTTCCCTCTGCCTACCCTGCTGTGTGCGGGATACAGCGTGAAGTTGATTTATTTATTTATTTTTATATAGGTAAAGAAAGTATTAATAATAAATGTTGTAACTGAAAGTTATTAATATTTATATATATCTTTTCCGTTTCTTTAAAAAAAATATTGTTTTTTTTTTCTTTTTTTTTTAGTTTTTAGTTTTTTAGCGGTAACACATAATACATGATAGGTGGAAATGTCATTTGTATAACTATCACGGTTCATGAGATATCTATAGTTGGGAAACAGACAGACGAACTGACGGACGGAGTCTTCTACTAGTCTTTGGGTACGGAACCCTTATAATCAATCGATTTAAGTACTTATTTATCTAACTAAAAGCTGTACCATCAGCAGTTAACTGGAACTTAATCTATTTTTAAGTTTAAGTTGGGCTGTTTCCATTTACGCTTACTATTAGACAGTCATTACATGACAACATGACAAGCGATCTAATTATAAAATGGTTAGTCTTTTAAAGCATCATTAGTTGTCTTAAGAGATTTATGACAAAGTTTCGGCCATATTTAAAATTTTAGATGTGATTACTTTTACAATTTAGTCATAATTTAGACACAATCCTTTTTAATGTTCCCTATAATGAATTTTTACCTGAAAGCGCGGCGTTGAGCTCCGCCACTGAACACGCAATGCCTCCAGAATTTGGCGGAATATGAGGAACGGCTTGTCTTAATACGAGGTTCCTTCTGCCTACACTGCTGAATGCCGGATACAGCGTAAAGCTGATTTAAGAATAATGCGATTTATTAAATATTTTCTTAAAGATTTATTTTTTTATTATAAATATTTTTTTAATGGTTGTGTCAAACAAAGTTGCTACCAACACACAATTTATATATTTTAGCTTACATTTAAGAAGTAAAAATCAGTTGATGTATCCGAAAACTAAAGAAACACTTGAATAAAAAAAAATAAAAGATTTTTTATAATAAGAATTTATTTTCATACCATAAATGATAATATATTTTTAATACGGAGGCTTAAAGCTGTGTTGCCGCAAACTTGGCATTGGCAATTATCCAGACCTGAATTAATGAAAAAAGGCTTATCCAGAAATACACATAAATAACAGGATGGACTCAGTGTTTGACCAATTTGTATTATTTGGTGACAATAAAGAAATTGAGGCCAGTCGTGGCGCAGCGGCACGAAGTGTGACTGTAAAACCGACTGGTTGTGGGTTCGATCCCCACTCGAGGGGATGAAATATTTACTTCAATTTATATTTCCATTTCTTCGCTCTGGTGTCGAGGCTATGCGCGGCGTTGAGTTCTGCCACTCAACACGCAATGCCTCCAGAATTCGGCAGAAAGTGGGGAACGGAGTGTCCTAACATTTGGTACCCTCCTACTCTGCTGTATGTGGGATACTGTGTGAATTTGGAATTTTATATAATAAAAGATTATTTAAAGCCAAGAATAAAGCACGTTAAGTTCGACAGCGCTAACACCTAATATTTCAAATTAGAGCGGACGACAGCAGGACGAAGTGTCTTGACACTTGCCAAAAACGCAAATTTGTAGATTTTTTTCTTAAAATTAACATTTTAAGAAAAAAATCAACAAAATAACAAAAAAAAATCTATTAAAACTGAAAACTGAAAGCGGCGGCACAAACCAAATATATCCTCATCATTAACAAAGGCAATACCTTTAACGAAACCAGTTTCTCCTAGATTCCCGTATATAAAACAATGATTGACTCCGTACTGGCGGGCGGGCGACGTGACACGAATTTTATGCCCAATTTTATACCGTCGAATAAAAACTGCCTGTAGCGTGAAAGATTCATAACACGGTGAGCTCGTTCGTAGTACAAACGATTTTGTCACGCTAAATTTTTTTTCTCACCCCTATTTTATACAGGGTGCGAATTTTTTGTGAATATTTTTACAATAGATAAATAAATGTAGTAGAGTGGAGTGTAAAACAAATATTTTTTTTATGTTTTTAACTGAAAAAACTGTTTTTTTTTTATTAGAAGTGGCCATGTAAAAATGAATGTGATAAAAATTATATTAGCTATTACCTATGTTTTTTATCGAAAAACAATTTGCTTTTTTCTATTTTCCGTAATAGATGACTTTTTGTAGAAACAAAATGTGAGCGTGCTTTATATTTATAAAATTGAATATTTGGAAAGTTTCTTTTTAGATAAAATAAACGACTCCAGATTTTTCTTTTTTCTTTTTTTATTAAGTTTTTTTACTATCTGTTTAATAAATATTTGCTATCTATTAATCACGTAATAAATTCGAAACATTGTTCGAATAAGCTTATATTTGAAATCTATTGGTTTTTAGAACGGTGTAGCAAACTAAAAAAAAAATATTTTTTAAAAAAAAATTAAGGCATTTCTTATATTTATAAATTATGAAGATGAAAAAAAAAATATCGAAAAAAAAATGCGACGGGTTGTGGGTTTGATTCCTACTCGAGGACATGAAATATATCATATTTAATTGCTTCGCTCTGGTGTCGAGGCAAAGCGCGGCGTTGAGTTTCACCACCCAACACGCAATGCCTGCAGAATTTTTCTTATCACTAGCCTTCCTCTGCCTACCCTGCTACAAGCGGGATACATGTGAAGCTGAAAAACAAAGAAAGATAATAAGCCCAAGTGACACTATCAGATAGCCAGATACAGATTATGTATAAATTTATCATACGAATACATAATTAGTAATTACCTAAACCGTTTTAAGGTTCACTTATCTCAGTTACAAAATCATTATATTATCCTATTCATAATGAAGAAACCTGGCGGCTCTTTTCACTAATTTATACTTACATAGGAGGGTTTAATAGGTCTCAAAGGAATCTATTAAAGACCTAGATTAGCTTGAACCCAAAATTTAATACAAACACTATTTATAGGGTCTCTATGTTATAAAATTAAGGTCTGTGATTTTGATGTAACGTTAGGGTCTTTTTAAGGTCTTTTCGTTTTGTTTTTTTTTCTTCCATTTCAAATATTCATAAATTAAATCTAGGTATATATTTTTTTTACTTATGCTAATTTTTTTACATATCATTGGTCTGAAAAAGATATCTAATTTAAATATCACAGGCCACGTTACGACGATCGAAAACTTGACGTATGTAGTTTCGATTCCCAATCGGAAAATGGTGACCGGAGTGTCTTAACACTACGTGCCTTGTACCTACCCTGAAAAAAAAATAGTTCACTTTAAATACATTTAAAGTGAGTGACGCACGCGTCAAAATTACACATATTATTCAAAACCATCCATTCATTATTATAAAGCTAAACCGCATGCATTTTAATCGTTATTTAATACACAACGTTTCACATTTATTACTAGGCTACTACTATAAGGTTAGATTAATTAATTATTATATGCTGTAATATTATATGTATTTAACTGTATATGTACTTATTTAGTATGAAAACTATACACGATTTCCTTTATAATTCCATACAGGAAGTATTTTTTTCCAGCTTCACCCTGTATCGCGTATGACGCAAAAGAAATCTAGTGTTAAGACACTCCGTTCCTCAGTTTCTGCCGAATTTTGGAGGAATTGCGTGTTGATTGGTGGAAATTAACGCGCTTAGCCTCGACACAAGAGCGAAAAAATGAAAATATTCGATATTTTATTTCCTCGAATAGGAATCCAACCCAGAACCTGTCGCGTTTACAGACACACCTTGTGACACGACTGGCCTCTGTAATATTATATATTAACTTACTTATTTATTATTAATTCTATACTTGATTTCCTTTATACTTCCATAAAGGAAGTATGTAATGACACCTCACGCTTTGCCATTACTTATTGTGTTGATATAATACTAATATGACTCGTGAGCTTTGACGTTGGTTTCTTTTTACCATTGCACTTGTTAGAAAAATTTGTTACACTCCGTTCCGCACGTTCCGCCGAATTCTAGAGGCATTGCGTGCTGAGTGGCGGAACTCAACGCCGCGCTTTGCCTCGACACCAGAGCTAAGAAATGGAAATATAAATGTAAAATAAATATATCACTTCCTCGAGTGGGGATCGAACCCACAACCAGTCGGTTTTGCAGTCACACTTCGTGCCGCTGCGCCACGACTGGCCTCGATATATATTTTTTTTATGGAATACCCTCTCCCATTACAAAATAACTACTTGCACAGTTTCGCGTGACAGGAAGTATACGTATTCGCATCTACTCGTGGGTACTCTACAGAAGTTTAATTAAAATGGTGTAAATTGAAATTCTCGTGTTTCGCCGAGTGACTCTTGGTTTCATTATCATCAGCACCAAATTTATCTTTCTTACGTCGAGGACTACTGGAGTGGAGTACTTGTTTGTAAATAGCTTATTTTTTTTTAATTTCACACTGTATCCTGCACGTAGCTGGGCCGTATTCTGAAGACATTGCGTGTTTAGGGGGCGGAACTCAACGCCGCGCTTTGCCTTGTAAGCAAAGTGATGGAATAAAAACCTTTAAATATATCATTTCCTCGAATGGGAATCGAACTCACAACCTATCACGTTTACAGTCGTAAGCAGTTTAAATATTTCACTTGCGTATTAAATTGCGGAACTCAACGCCGAACTTTATCATATCAAATCAGGGGAAAAGGTGAGTGTAATCGGGATTTGTAGTTTATATAGTTAATTTTATTTAAATACAGATACTGGCTCGTTTCACTTTTTCCATGGACCATCAATTTTTATTCCCTAATATAAACTAGAAAAACAACACTAGAATACTGCAAAATAAATGTCACAAAAACTTTTATAGAGCTGTTGAAACCCATTAAAACAAGAAACGAGAGTATTAACTGCATTTACAATTATAATTAACAAGTGATCCGCCTTCGCTTTGTTGGCTTCCTACTTTCAAGTTACGTCGCACATAGATATTTTTAAAGATCTTAAAAAAATATATAAGAAAAAATCTTTGATATTTTACAAATTTCGAAATGTTTTGTTTCGTTTCTAAGTTCGACATTCTATTTCTGACGTATTAAAAATATAATTTTATTATTATTTATTATAATAACTCTTTTAGCTTCTTTTAATTTATATTATTTTTTTTATTTATAAACTGATTGTAATAAAACGTACACTAAATGCTAGCTTACGTTATCTAATTATGAAAGCTGCATTTAAATCTGTTAGCCGTTTCTGAGATTGAAAAAACGTAAAAAAATGCACAGACAAACAGGCAAAAAAAACAACTTTATTTTGAGTTCTATTTTACAATGATAAATGTCCGTAAAATACATATTAGATATACTAA
This sequence comes from Heliconius himera, assembly GCA_021202915.1. Lineage (NCBI taxonomy): Eukaryota > Metazoa > Arthropoda > Insecta > Lepidoptera > Nymphalidae > Heliconius > Heliconius himera. Next base: position 39,103 of record JAJHJA010000062.1, read on the forward strand.
TTAAAAATAAATATTTTTTTTATAAATAGAGTAGAAAGGGATTGAGGGACATGAAATTTTAAAAAAACTACCGTCTATATAATTAACTAAAAATCCATTGAGGCCAGTCGTGGCGCAGCGGCACGAGGTGTGACTGTAAAACCGATTGGTTGTGGGTTCGATCCCCACTCGAGGAGATGAAATATTTACTTTTTATATTTCCATTTATTCGCTCTGGTGTCGAGGTTAAGTGCGGCTTTGAGTTCTGCCACTCAACACGTATTGCCTCCAGAATTCGGCAGAAAGTGGGGAACGGAGTGTCTCAACCCTAGGTTCCCTCTGCCTACCCTGTTGTGTGCCGGATACAGCGTGAAGCTGATTTTTTTCTTAAACAAATTCGAACCCATATACTCTTATATAATAAAAGCCTACAAATAAATGTGTCACCAATAAGCTACGACAGTTTATAAATTTTATTATTTGTACAAATTTAATTTTACAGTATAATTCCATTAGGTACTTACCCATTCCCAATTCGCTTAAGTTTTAGGTTTGTTTAATTTCATTTGGAAAGTTAAATTGTATTTTAATAAGTGAAACTTATTTAATAATTTGAACAAAGGTATTTGTTGTTTAAAAATTTCATACAATTAATATAATTTAATATACTTTTAGAAAACGTAACGAGAATTAAACCCGTTCTTGGAAATCTTTTTTATTTATTTTCTTAATAAAATATTTATGTTTTATAATATCATTTTTAAAAAAAATTCTAAATTCTCTTTATTTTTCTTATTTTAGTGTTTCATTGGATGTTTGCATGTTTTAGTATTAAAAAACTAATATTTTAATCTCGCATAAGTGTATATCAGGGTAGGCAGAGGGAACCTAGTATTAGGACACTCCATCCCCCGTTCTTCACCGAATTCTGGAAGCATTGCGTTTTCAATAACGGAACTCAATGCCAAACTACTTAGAACTGCTGTTTCCATCATTTCTCATCCATCTAGCAACTTTTACATTAAACCAAAAGATCTCAATAATACCACATAATATGATAAACTTTCACTTGTTTAAAATACCTAGGAGTCCGTGACCTGTTCAGTGATGGGCATCGAACCGACGAACACGTGGGAAATGCCCTCGCATTAACTGTAGTGTATCATTTATTACACTAGCATTAAGAAGAAATTCTTTTAACTCGTTCTTAGAATTGTGTATTGTCATATATTTTAGCTTCACGCTAGTTAGACGCGAGTGACGTTAGATACTTATACGATTTTTTTATAAGTATTTTATGAGCGAATATCGATTTTTACGATTTATTTTGTATTTATAACTTTCGGAGTTATCGATTTTGGTTTAAGATTTATTTTATTTTTATTATTTAAAATTAAAATTAAATTAAATCAGCTTCACGCTGTATCCCGCACACAGCAGGGTAGGCAGAGGGAACCTAGTGTTAAGACACTCCGTTCCCCACTTTCTGCCGATTTCTGGAGGCATTGCGTGTTGAGTGGCAGAACTCAACGCCGCGCTTAACCTCGACACCAGAGCGAAGAAATGGAAATATAAATTTAAGTAAATATTTCATCTCCTCGAGTGGGGATCGAACCCACAACCAGTCGGTTTTACAGTCACACCTCGTGCCACTGCGCCACCACTGGCCTCAGGCCTTTATTATTTAAGTGCCACCTAACGTAGAAATGTTATTGAAATGCTGAGAATAAATAAAGAAAACATTATAATATACCTATGGCCAGCCGTGGCGCAGCGACACAAAGTGTGACTGTAAAAACCGACTGGTTGGGGGTTCGATCCCCACTCGAGGAAATAAAATATTTACTTAAATTTATATTTCTATTTCTTCGCTCTGGTTTCTTCGCTCTGGTGTCGAGGTTAAGCGCGGCGTTGAGTTCTGCCACTCAACACGCAATGCCTCCAGAATTCGGCAGAAAGTGGGGAGCGGAGTGTCTTAACACTAGGTTCCCTCTGCCTACCCTGCTGTGTGCGGGATACAACGTGAAGCTGATTGAAACAGGTAAAATGTCCTTATTATTTAAAAAGATTAAATAATAATTGATACGTTTAATATATTGACAAGAGTTATTAATAATACTTGCTTAACTAATAAGCTATATAGATATAAATAAAATAAAATAAAATATTAGAAAAAATATTTTTTATTATTTCATTGAAAATTGGCAAAAAATTTAATATGAAGAAAAATGCTTTCGAGTGTGACCAAAACTCGCAATCATCGCGTGCAATCACACAAATCTAAATTGAATCACGACACCGGCAATAAAATTGAAATTAAATTTCGTGATAATTGACTTAGGCTTTTGAACATTTAAAAATTAATAAAAAAAAATAGCTTCACGCTGTATCCCGCACACAGCAGGGTAGGCAGAGGGAACCTAGTGTTAAGACACTCCGTTCCCCACTTTCTGCCGAATTCTGGAGGCATTGCGTGTTGAGTGGCAGAACTCAACGCCGCAAAAATTAATAGCTTTATTATAAACGCTTGATTTGACAAAAAAAATCAGCTGTATGCTGTATTTCGCACAGCAGGATAGTTAAGACACTCTTTTCCGCCGATATCCGTGTTAAGTTGCAGAACTCAAGATCTCATTTTGCCTCGACACCAGAACATAGAAATGAAAATATAAATTTAAATAAATATTTAATTTTCTCGGGTGGGTATCGAACCCACACCAGTCGCACACATGTTCCCCTGTGCCATGACTGCCCTTATTACTGGCTGGCATCAACAATAATCATTTAATGTAATTTCGTCATCAGAATTAAAACCGTAATCGGACACTGGGAAGTAAGTTAGATTGAGCTTGCAAATTTCACATATACTGACACACACTGTATGTGTCAAATACACACATACCAAATCGGCAAGTTAAATAAAAATAAATCAACTTCACGCTGTATCCCGCACACAGTAGAGTAGGCAGAAGGAACCTAGTGTGTGTGCCGAATTCTGGAGGCATTGCGTGTTGAGTAGAGAACTCAACGCCGCGCTTTTGCCTCGGCACCAGAGCGAAAAATGAAAATATAAATCTAAATAAATATTTCACTTCCTCGAATGGGGATCGAACCCACAAGCAGTCGATTCTACAGTTACATTTTGTGCCCCGGCGCCAGGACTGGCTTAATTTTTTTAACTATGACATTAAAAAAAATCTCAACTTAAGAAGAAATAACTCGAAGAAAGCAAACTCCCTTCGCCAAGATGAATGCGGGAAGGGTTTAAACCTTTATCAATCTAATTATTTTGTCGCAACAAATGGGGTTTTCATTGCTCAGAATTAATAGCGGCTTTCCACGAAATGTATGACTTGTGAAATTTGTGGTGTTTAGCCCTTATTGAAAAGGTTTAGTGAAACGCTTTAGATATAAGATTTCTTTTTTAATTTTGGCGGCGTTGATTTACGTGTCTTAATAGACAATTGTCTTGTGTCAAACTTTTTATTTAACTTGCCGATTTGGTACACCTTCTGATGATTACGAGTCGAATGCCCATTCGAGATAATGATTATATTTAGATTATTCCCCATACTTAAAATAGAGCGTTGGTCTACTCCACATATAGAGAGGTTCCCTCTCTCTCCTCCGTTTTATAGAGAAAAGCACGAAGCTGATTCAAAAACGATAACGTAATAAAAATTACTTCACAAAAAATATTATGTAAAAGAATTAAAAACATAAATGTTTCATAACAATTTGTTCAGCAAATCGAAATAGAACATTATGTTGGTTAAAAATGACTTTCAACACAGCATTAAATTTGATTTGTATCGCATGCTTATTGTTCATTTTGTTAGTGTATCAGTTCTGTGAGAATATATATATTTTTTTTTGTGTTACGAAAGCGTGTGTAATTTTTTATGGAGATGTTAGCGATTGTGAGCATTCGTTTTTATCTTTCCTTAGGTATATTATTAATCTGATTGACGAATTTGGTTAGTTGAAAGCAGAAATCTCGGGAACTACTGGTTTGAAATGAAACTATATTTAAAAAAAAAATATGTTCTATTAATACACGTAGTACTTACCTACTATATGACACGTTTTACTACTCTTAGTGAGATATTTGACCATGCAGGCGAAGCCGTAGGCTAAGGCTATGTATAAGTATAAGGGCAAATAAATATCAGTTTTGTATTATATTCATTAATTACGTTTACGTTTAATTAATTATTACGTAAACGTAATTAATGAATATAATTCAAAGCTAATCGCAGCGTTAAGTTCCGCAACTCAACACGCACTGCCTCCAGAACTCGGCGGAAAGCAGGGGACGGAGTCTTTACACTGTTTGCAAAGTTTGATATATAATTTTTTTTATATGGTCGTTCTAAATACTTTTTACCACAGCACTCTTGTAGGAAGATTTAAAATAACCTACTGCTAAAAGTACAACAGCGAGTTGCCTCATAGCAATTAAAATTATAATTGGCATAATTAATATAAATAAACATATAAACGTAAGTAATAGCCCGCAAAAACACATATTAAACTAAAAAAAAAATACATTAAAATGTCAAAGGTAACGTGGACGTCACAAATTTTCAAGAAAAACTATTTATTTCCCTAATATATTTTTAATTGCAACACTGTAATAGCTCTTTCAGGGAAGTCCCGCGGAAAATTGTGAGGGGGACCCCGTAATTAACGTGTTTAGCGTATAATTTAGACTTCTGAGGTACTGTTTGCTTAAATTGTAAATCCTAGTTTACGGTCGCTGGTAAGTAGGGAGTAAAATGTTTTCTTGCTGTATTTATTTAAGAGTAGAAGAAATAAGACATTTAAATCTTTTTCGTATAATATATATTTTAATAAAAGTTAATAAAATTAGCGTGAGGCCAGTCGTGGCGCAGCGGCACGAGGTGTAAAATCGACTGGTTGTGGGTTCGATCCCCACTCGAGAGAAATATTTACTTAAATTTATATTTCCATTTCTTCGCTCTGGTATCGAGGTTAAGCGCGGCGTTGAGTTCACTCAACACGCAATGTCTCCAGAATTTCGGCAGAAAGTGGGGGAACGGAATGTCTTAATACTAGGTTCCCTCTGCCTATCCTGCTGTGTGCGGTATACAGCGTGAAGCTGATAATAAAATCAGTGTGAGGCCAGTCGTGGCGCAGGGGCATATGCGTGTGATTGTTGCGGATTTACTTTCCACTTAAGAATATGAAATATTTAATATTTTCATTTCCTCGCTCTTGTAACGAGGTAAAGCGCGGCGTTGGGTTCCGCCACTCAACACGCGACGACTCCGACAGAATTCGGCGGAAAATGGAAAACGGAGTGTCTTAAAACTAGGTTCCACCGGCCTACTCGGCTGTATCCAAGATACAGCGTGAAGATGATTAACCTAAAGTACTCCATGATATTTTTAATTAGCTTAAAAGAAATAATTAAATCTCTAAAATAAACATATTCTGCTAGCTTCCCCAAACAATCGTCTTGATGTAAATCTAGATCTAGTTGCAAAGAGTAATCTCTCCTGAATAGAAATATGAATTTTTAAAACATATTTTCAAGAGCTTTGTCCTCAATCTTAGAGGCCACTCTCCTAATAAAAGAAATTTTATGTTTTATTAGCCTTATATACTTACGGAATTGAAATTCTTCATTATTGTTAAGTATACTTGGGTTTTGGCCTTCTTGTTTAGAACTCAAAAGGTATTTAAATATATTTTCTTTAAAAAAACGTACTTTTACGTTATCACCTTTGTTTATACATTTCACGATAAACTTTTTCCTTGCGTAAGATCTCGATCTAGAGACGTTTCAGAGGCATAACTCGCTTTTAAGACTGTTATCTGCGTCGGTGATTATGGGAGCAAGTCCCTTCTCACCTCTGTAGTCCTTATCTAGTAAATATTTTAGTGATGTACCCTGTTCCCTCTTTATCGAGGTGTCTTTAAATAAAATAAATACATAATTTTGTTTTTTACAGCCAGTTTTCAGCATAAGTTTCTGACTTTAAACGCAACTGGTTTTGGGTTCGATCCTCAATGGAGGAATTGAAATATTTATTAAAATTTATATTGTCATTTCGTCGTTCTAATGTCGAGGCGCGGCAATAACTTCCACCAATCAATACGAATGTCCCAGAATTCACCGGAAAATAGAGAAACTGAGTGTGTTAAGACACTACTTCTCTACTAGATTCCCTTTGTCTACCCTGCTGTGTACGGGATACAGCGTGAAGCAAATTTATTTATTTTATTTTGTTCCTTTTTGTTTATTTTAAAACTGGTGTTATTCTGAACACGACGGGTAAGTGCTTGTCGATGTAAAATGACCTGTTTCAGTAAAGTACTCCATTAATTATACTTAACGCCATATTGCTTTTGAGCAGAAATTCAATTAACATGTTTTTAAGTCTTTGGACAGGGTTTTTATTAAATGTAAACATGCTAAGCTTTCTTTTTTTGTCTATTATTAATCGACTCCTGTAAAAGGAGGAGGGAGGAATAACTCAAATGATTTTTTTTAGATAAGAGTTCGAAGTCGATTTTGTTAAAAATCAATATTACTTTTCTTAATGTTTTCCATTATCGTAGTACACGATAAAAATATAATAACCTATCGTTAAAGCTAAGAAATCTAGAATAAATGGGCCATTAGTATCTAAATACTTTTTAAGATATTGTAGATTTTAGGAAAACAATCAAAATTATATAATATATAGTGTGTTTTAAATTCTTAGAAAGATAGATAGCTAATCGCTTACTTGCGGCTCAGAGAGGAGGTGATCAAAAAAAAATATCTTGAGAACCGCCATCGACATCGTTTACGGAACGTGGCCACACTTGAATATTCAAATTGGTCCGACACAATAGCCCCCCTAACTCCCCCTACCTCTTCGTCCACTCCCCATCGGCAAAGGAAGCCTTACAAAGGATTGAGAAAAAAAGCTAGGTTCCGGTGTCAGGAACACGCAACGCCTTGTCTGATACAGGTGTTCGAATCTATCTCTTATTGCGGATCTACATGATATATTTTTGTTTACATGAAATGGTGTACGTTTAACTTTTATACGTCTGTTTGTTATTGTAATTCTATATATATATATATACAAACATACATATATATTATAAGGGATAGGTTTGAAATGTATGATAGTAAATGTGCTTTTGTTATGGAACATATGGATGTTTTATATTGGTATTTTGCACCTTCTTGCTTTTCATAGTTACTATCTTTTGAGAAATATTCTTTTAAAATTGTTTATACTTGTATAATAAATAATAAATAGTTGCGGCTGAAGGGTGTGACTGTAAACGCGATGGTTGTTGGTTTGATTTCCACTCGGGGAAATGAAATACTTTCACTTTCACAATGAAATAAAATAAATATGTCAGCTTCATGCTGGATCCCGAACACAGCAGGGTATGCAGAGGGGACCTAGTGTTAAGGCACTCCGTTATCCATTTTCCGGCGAATTCTGGAGGCATTGTGTATTGAATTGCGAAACACAACTCTAGGTTCCCAGGGTCCCACTGCCTATCTGCGGGATATAACGTGAAGCTAAATAGTGGTTGAATTTTACAAAAAAAAAAAACATAATTTTCATTTAGTAAAATAAATCATATTTCATAGACAAAAAACAAATTTGCACCTAACATTATCTCTGTCTCTAACTGTTTTGCCTTCTCAGAACTCACCTGTAAATGGTTGTATTACTTCGCAAAGCTTAGTTTATTTTCTATTACGTATAGTATATTAATGTACACAATAGCCTTACAAATTGTTCTCTTGAGCATTGCCTTGAGTGAACTTTCGATAACATTTAACGGGTATGAAACTTTAAGGTCAATTTACTGTGGAATTACTCTGGAGTGTTTGTTATATTACTGTCTTATCATGTACTTATATAATTTGTATTACTTATACAAGTTATTAAAAAATTGGCACTTTTCAAATGCCTAGTCGTTTTTTTAGTTTCACGCTATATCCCGCAAGTAGCAGAGTAGGCAAAGGTAGCAAAAGAACGTAGTGTAAAGACACTGTGTTTCTATTAAGACACTTCAGTTACCCACTTTCTGTCGAATTCTAAAAGCAATGCATGTTGAGTTGCGTAACTCAACTCTGCGCTTTGCCTCATTACCAGAACTGAAAATATTAAATATTTCGTTTCCTCGAGTGAGAATCAAACCCACAACCTGTCGCGTTACAGTCGCACACTTATGCCTCTGCGCCACGACCTCTAGATGATTTTAAATGTGTAGCAGTATTTGATCTTTCATTTAAAAATTGTTGTTAAGCGAATCAACATCAAAGCATTTGTTCCTTTGATATGAAACTCACCCGCTATTTCTAATTTATACCATAATTATAGTCAGTCTTATCTTCAGGAATCCCGGGTACCCGGAAACAACGATTGGATTGTAAAATATTTAAATCATCATTTAAGGCATTTAATTTTCTACAATCCTTGCATTGTAGTAAATTAATTTAGCCTTCGTTTTCCAAACATTTGACGACATGGTTTTAAGCTTATAAAAATATAATTATTTATTTTATTTCATCTCTAGACTTACCATGCCTGATTCTAGTCAAACAAAAAATTGAGTAGAGAGTTGCTTATATTATCTCTGTTTTTTTCATTAAATATGCGAAATATATGATCATAAACAATTTTCAGGGGCAGCGTCTGACTTTTAACACGACATTTGTGAGTTCTATTCACAGTCGAGAATTGAGTTGTTCTTAATTCCTTTCAATTTCTCCAGTCACATTACAAAGTGCTGAGTTGAGTTCCGCCACTTGGCTCACCATTTCTCGGGAAACTGGGAAAGTGCGGAACGAAGTATACTACTTCCCTTGCGCCTGCTATGTCCGAGAATAAGAAAATACATGTGTAACTGAAAAATTTTATAACTAGATTAAACTAGTCCTTCTATCTTTTCTTACTAGTAGAAACATTGACTAAAGTTATTATGTTAATATCTATATATATAAAAGGACTTGTGCTGACTGACTGAGGTAAGACGCACGCAGAGCCGTAACCGCTGATGGTAGAAACGTGAAATTTGGGCAGATATTTATTTTCATATTCTGGACATCCACTAAGAAGGGAATTCGAAAAATTTTAACCCTAAAGGTATGAAAAGTTTGTATGGAAAAAAAAAAATCTGTACCGATTTTTATTAAATTTGAAATTCAGACTCTTAAAAATATTTCATTGAACACGTGTTTCATAGTTTTTAAGAATTCACCCCCTAAGGGTTCAAATAAGGGGTTGAAAGTTTATATGGAAAAATCTTTAAATTGCCACCGATTTTTATAAAAATTTAAATTCAGACTGTTAAAAATATTTTATTGAACACGTGTTTCGTGGTTTTTTTAGAATTTACTCCTAATAAGCGGGCGAAGCCGCGCGCGCCCTCTAGTATCTAATATTCTTTTGTAAAATATTCTCAAACAATATGAAATTAACCTTAAGAAATCATTCCTTTATATATTCTCGTTATTTATTTCAAATCTATTGAATTAAAAATGTATATTAATCATGTCGGAGATATTATCATTTTATTTACCTTATGTGATCAGTTTCTAAAAGGTTTTTGATATTACTACTTATATATTTATTTAATTGTACTTTACATTACGAGTATGTCTCGTAAATATATTATGAGAAGTAAAACAAAGGAGAAAATAATACATTGTTTCATACTATTGTTATTCATAATATTATTAAAAAAATATATTATTTCATATTTGCGAAGATAAGATATTTTTTACATTTTTAAAGTGTTATTCCACACTTAGGAAAGAAAAATACTTGTTAAGATAACGTAGAAAAAAAATTAACGTAGCAGGATTTGAACCTGAATAAGAAAGAACATAAGGTAGTTACCGTAAGGTAGTATGTTTTTTTGGGACATTCCCATTTTGAAATTTCTCATTCTGCTCAAAGACCATCAAATTTATTTTATCAGTTCGACTATCAATCAGGACTAAAGATTAAGCTAATATCTTATTTTGTTCTATGTGATAAATAATTAATCAATCAAGTATATTCAATATCGTGTTTTGACGCGTTTACGTCAAATCAGGGTCGTCGAACAATGTCGAATTTAACAAAGATGTTAGTAACGGATTAGAGATTATTAGTGGAAGGTAAACGAGCAGCGATTGATACATGAGTCCTTTTATTCATTATTTGCTATTAAATCACGATTTCAATTTGAATTCCAAGGATCATAATAGAACACATTTTGATTTGTATTCTTTTTTTACGTTGTATCCCACATATATCAGGGAAGGCAGGGGGAACCTAAGATATTCTGTTCCCCATTTTTCATCAAATTCTCGAGACTTTGCGTAAGTGGCTACAAAAGCTAGGAAACGATAATATTCAATAAGTCATTCTTCCGAGTAGCAATCTAATCCACAATCGCCACGCTTACAATCATACACTTGGGCCACTGCGTCACAATGGCCTCAATTGATTTTTAATTACTTACTTTAACTCGTATTTGTCACTTTCAAAGCAAAAATATCTCACAACCAATGAATTCGAAAACCAAATATCCAATTGAATAAGCATTTACAATCATAGAACAGTTTTATCCACTCTTTCCGTCTTGCCTCTAAGATTAATCACTTGCTTACGACCAGTAAGCCTTTGTGCTCCAACAAATGTTACCAAACTTCGGAGCTTAACAATATTCCATGGAGGAGCGGTCGGTGTGTTTATTTAGGTGTATTGAGTATGTTTTGTGTACGATACATCAGAAAGTGAACGAACCGTGCCATTTTAACCCTCAGTTTATGGTACTTCTGGTACTTTATACGCAAGTCATTGTTCACGGGTTATACGGAGCCATCACCCATGGGTAAAAAACATGTTGTTGAACTGAGTTATAGCTTCACAATTTAAATAAATTAGCTATAAAAAATATTTAGCTAGTTTCTTTTTAAGATTGACTCTGTATCACGCACGTAGCAGAGTAAGCCAGAACTTGGAAATTTAGTGTTAAGACACTCCGTTCCCTTTAAGGCACTTCCATTCCTCACTTTCCGCTGAATTTTGAAGGGGAATCGAACACACAATTTATATAAACAATCGCACGATTGTGACTGGCATATAAAGAGATATATATATATATATATATATAAAATGTTATAAAATTTTAAATTCTTTCGACGTTTCAAAAGTGCTATCAGAAATCTATTTGAATAAATAATATTATAATTGGAAGTAACTTTCAATATAAACAATTTTTATTACTTAATCCGTTAAAAGCTACTTTATTTCTAAGACAAGAGACTACACTAATAATACCAACCAAGCCGTTTACAAAGACTTTTCAACTTCATTAGTATTTAGGCCATGTTAACAATCATAGTACCTAAGTAAATTAACCTTATCTTGTTTTATCACTCCCGCAGTAATATGTTAACAGTTGCATTTCAAGACTTGATTGTTTGTCGCATTAGCTATATCGTTGGAACTCGGAATTTAGTTAATTATTTTTTTTTAGGTTGAGACACACCATTCCTTACTTTTCGCCATTTTGTTTTGTACTGTCAATTCAACAGCGCGCTTTGCATTGTCACCAGAGCGAAGAAATGAAAATATTTTCATAATTGATTCCCCTGGGTGGGGATCGAACCCTCGACCGTCGTGTTTACAATTTATTAGGAATTACCAGATATCTAATTTTTAACAAGAAGTATCTTCCCGATAACTTTTTTTATTTTTAATTAATATAATAGTATATTTTTACATACTAATGTTATTATTTTTGTTTCAGTTCGCGACCACACATCACACCATGTAACAAGGTTACGACACTCGAGGCACCTCGATGGGTACCTGCCGTTACACTCATCCGTGAGTATACGCTTACTTCATCCAATCCATCAAATCTTTACATTCATCCATATCAATCTTAATTTGGCCCACAAAGCTTTATCCCCTTAGAGTTCGAATTAAGTTTTTGCTTATTCTTTAAATTTTTGAATTATAGAATTTTGCATGAAGAAATACCGTAAATAACTTTGCTCTACTATGTAATATTTTATACTTGATATGTCTCTATATTAAATTAGCTGGCCAGGATGTATGTGAGTATGCCACTATAAGTCACTGATCCATTCATTTTACATTCACTGTTTTATAATTCACTTTCCAAACTTTAAACACAGGAATGATGTGTAAGTCAAAAGAAACTATAAGAAATGATATATTTAGCTTACTTTATTTCCATTTCTCTTTTTTAAATGTCTTAAATTCTGTTGTCTTGCATGACCTAAAGTTAATATTAATATAATTTATAAAATTTTTCAACATATCTATATAAAACTGATTTTATAGTCCAATTTCATATATATCAGTATAGCTGCCGAGCAGTTGGACAATTGTGCTTAATTTAGCTTTAGATGTATACTCATGTAGTGGCACACAATACCACCGTTACAGTTCACGCCAGCGACATCACCGAAGCTAGCCGTGAAAGATAACCACAAGCCTCTGTTCACCGAGTGCCTAAATTATAGGCCGACGTTGAAAGAAGAACAACCTGTCGGAACTTACGTGTTTACGGTGAGTAATAGCGTTTATTATGTAAATAATGTGGCTATTTGTCGTTTTAATATGACTTTTATCAATACTAGCGTGTAATTTTTCATATTTAAAAAATAATATATTGTCAAATTAGTAGTATTTTTAAATTCGTTTTACTCAACTGTACTGAATATATCAATTTTGTTTATATTTTATCTTCATATAAATAGGTCCATGCAGAAGATCGTGATCCACCCGAAATGGGAGGTACAGTTACGTACAAATTTGTATCAACTCCTGGTGAAAAAGAGAGATTTCATGTCGATCCAGAGACAGGAAGAATTACTACGGCGGATGTCAGTATTATTTATTTTTTATTTCAATATTTAATATTAAAACATTTAAATTAATTTCATTACTTAATATTAATTCTTTTAAAACTATAAAGTACTATTATTTTTTTATGTTTATTTTGGCTAAGATTAGCGTTCATTCGGAAATACAGGTAGGTCAAAGTAACTTTTAGTTTTTTCACCCTAATAAATGAATATTGTGCAGATTTTTGACCACGATGAGCCGTCACGTGAAAAAGAAGCATATATAACTGTGAGAGCCAGCGACAACGGACAACCTCAACTCGACGACGCGTGTACTATCAAAATTCTTATAGAAGACATCAATGATAATCAGCCGGTGTTCGACAAAGTTGTAAGTATTTGCAAATAATCTTAGAATTTAGGAAAATATTGGTCGTTAAGGTAACAGGCGCTCGATTCAAATGCGGCTCGATCACGTATTTGTTTTCAAATGTCTTATTTGTATGTTATTTCGGACTAAGCTATAGCACCTACTAAATTAGTACCAGCTAAAAATATTCGAGTCATGCATTAATTTGAATGTTCGTCTAACATAATTCCGGTATTAAAAATAAATCATTTTGACAATTTAATCAAACAACATTTAATAATTCTAGGTCTTACGCTTATGGAACGTAACATGTCATTTTTTTTTTAATTTAAATGTTTCTTGTGACTAACTTAAGATTCATTCATTAGCCTCAAACCGTGGCGCAGACTTTATTAACACTTGCCTGTTTTTCGAAGGTCTTCCGAGGAGACGTTTGGAAGGTTTGTCCTAAGAACAGAGAATTTTACATGAGAGAAACAGAGTTGCGCACACAAAAATTATTATAAATTAAACACTGTTGATATTACTAACAATTGAATGTTGCCATCGCTTATATCAACTTATTGATTTTTAAGCTGTGGTAACAATCAAATTTTCGTATTTATTTGACAAAAAAAAAGATATTTCTCTACTTGCATGTTGCTGCATGATTTAGGATCGTAAGCCGCCACTCAGGGCGTTATCGGTAATCATTTTGTATGTCTCGTGTGTTACATTCACTTATTTTGCACATTTTATAGTTGGTGTGTTTTCTTTAGCTAGGCTGCTCTTTTTCCCCTAAGCGCATTTTATCACACTGCACGATTATAATTATTTTGGAAAACTTTCTCTAAGCTTCAGGCATGCTTCGCGTAGAACATGTCAAAGTAAAATAATTAAGCTAACTCTAAGGCTAAAATGTTTTAGGTAATTATTATAATACCATCATGTAAAGGGATTCCATGTGACGAAATGTATGAAAAATTTAATTTATCACAACCTCTAGTGATTTTAGATGTCATTTATTAAAATGAATTCTTTTTTTTTTTACTTTGTTTTTATCTTTAACTTTTATTTTAATGGTATTTAAATAATTTGCAATGTGACGTGTGTACTGATATAAAGTAATTTCTAACTTTCTATACAGTCGTATTCGGAGTCGGTCCCTCAAGATTTGCCGAGTGGTCGCGAGGTGATGCGAATATCGGCGACCGATATCGATGATGGAAACAATTCTATTGTACATTATAGCCTGGATTCTAATTCACCGGATCAGGCTTACTTCTATATAGATCCAGACAATGGTGTTATATTTTTGAACAAAACCATTGATGTAAGTATATATTTTTCTTTACTTTTTTTACTTTATCAATTTTTATAATATATCTCTAACATTATTTAATTTTTACCTAACCTATTAAATAAATTTTCGAAAAAATCTGTTCTAGAATTATTTCTATATAGCCAAGCAACTGTTTTCCTAATTTTAATTCTAAATTCTTGCAGAAAGTACCAGGCTACAAATTCAAATTGAGTGCGATAGTAAAAGACATGGGTGATCCACCACAACAAAGTTCGATCACTTTGGATATCCAAGTCGTCGAATCTAACAAGAAAAGCCCATCTTTTATAGAAGTGCCCGACCAGCCGATAAGATTAAAAGAAAATTACGCGGACTTCAACACGCCGATAGCTACCGTGAGGGCGGTGTAAGTATTCGGATACGAATTTAATTTAGTCTAACAAAATTAAACATTATCAAAGAGAGCTTAAAAGAATCTCCAAGATTCGGAACGAATTATATAGAATGTTTTGAGTTCTATCTAATTTGAATAATTTCTTGAGAAAATTAAAGAAGCTTATTACTTTAGTTGGATGTTTCGGTTTATTTTACAATAACGAAATTGTTTTCGACAAATCTTTTTCATCGGCTTATTTTGTTTTGGTAATTGTTAATTTGGGACTTTTTATCCCCTATAGTTCAAATATACCGGAGGAGAAAAAATTACAATTCGAATTGGTTATGGGTCAAACAGAACAAACAAATAAATGGCATACATTCGTTTTGGAGCCGGAGGCCGATTCAGCGTATATTAAACTTGGAAACCATTTAGATTATGAAAAAATTACTGATTACACCTTAACTGTTCGGATACAGGTAATATATACTTTTTATTAGCTTCATGCTTTATACGGCTTGTAGCAGTGTAGACAGAGGGAGCCTGGTGTTAAGACACTCCGCCCCCCATTTTCCGTCGAATTCTGGAAGCAATGCGTGTTTAGTGGCGGAACTAAAAGTCGCGCTTTGCTCGATATCAGAGCGAAGAAATGATAATATGAAATATTTCATTTCCTCCATTGGGAATCGAGCGGACAGTCACACGCTTGTGCTCCTACGCCACAACTGGCCTCAAGCTATAAATAATTTTCATAAATATTTTATTTTATCATATGTTTCATCCTTGTTGCCTGCTGTACGACATGATGATAAATTTCTTCGTGGCATTATTTACTAAAATTATATAGTAACTTCCCATTTTTTTTAAAAATACAATGAAATTGAAAAGTTTATTACGTTATATATATATTATTAAATGAATAACTTAAAATTATACAATTTATTTTTATTGCAGAACAATTACAAATTAGCAGCTGAAACTATAATTCAAATAGAAATAGAAGATGTAAACGACAATATTCCCATATTCAGTGAAATAAGATCAGGCAGTGTTTTAGAAAATGAACCGCCTGGCACTCCCGTGATGCAGGTTCGGGCTTTCGACGCCGACGGCACTTCAGCTAACAACCAAGTGACTTACGAATTGGGCGATCCATCTGACCCCTTCGCCATAGATAGTATTACGGGAAATATTACTACCCTTAAAATATTTGATAGAGAAGAGCGAAGTTTCTATAATATTAAAATCATAGCCACAGATAATTCTGAATCAGCTTTAATACCGGGTAAACATAACGCTGGTCAACAAGTGTTTTTGATAGAAATAGCTGATAAAAATGACAATCCACCACATTTCACCCAGGACACGTATGTCGCGGAATCTATAGCGGAAAACGCTAATATTAATGAACTGGTCACGCAAGTCACTGCTCTGGACACAGATACAGGTATTTAATTTGTCTTAATTAATATGTAAATTTTTAATATCGTCATCATATCAGTATTATATATTTAAAATTATTTTCATGTTTGTTTAACATAAGTATGATGTTATATATTCATTAAACGATCACATATTTGCATATACAGGCCCTCGTTGCGCGGGGGCACAAGCGTGTAAACGTGACACTTGTGTGTTTGATTCCCGCTTAGGGTAATGAATTTTCATTTCTTCGCACCGGTAACGAGAGAAAAGCATGCCAACGCGCAATGCCTCCAGAATTTGCCAGAAAGTGGGAATCGGAAGTATCTTAATTCGTATCGAGTCTTAATATCTGGTTTCCAAGTTCCTTCTGCCTACCCTACTATGTGTGGCAAAGCGTGATGTTAATAAATAAATAAAGACTTTCATCGACCATATCGAACTCGAAGTTTTAAGTGTTGAACACGATAATTGTGGATTTAATCTTATCTCGGTGAAATATCTATAATATAAATATAATTTTTCCTGAGATTAGATTAAAACAAAACTTCAGTTCGTTTGTTCTAAATTAAAATACATTATAACAATTCTCGAGAAAACTCACCTTAGCACTAGAGGAACTAGCGATACAATTTACTAAACAAATGACTACTTTCAGCTTCCGTGGTAACGTACAGTATTGTAGCCGGCAATACATACGACGCCTTCGTAATTCGTAATTTCACCGGTGAAATTCGTGTTAATAATGAACTGGATTATGAAAATATAACCAGTTATAGCTTAGATGTTAGAGCTTTTGACGGTATTTATGAAGATTATGCCAAAGTGTTAATAAAAATTGAGAATTTAAATGATAACCCACCTGTCTTCTTGGCTAATTATACGAAGACTATCGAGGAAGAGAAGCTGTATGAAGGATGTATTGTTAAGGTAAAAATATGTTTTTTTTTGCAATTAAGTTTTAATAATGACATTATGATGTTTTTTTCTTTTAAAAGAGTATTTTGTTTTTTTCTTTTATTGGGATGTCTTTTTCATGTCTTAGTAATTATTGGCTATCTTAAAGTGTGATTTTGAGTATTTTCTGTCTATAAGCCAAATTATTATATCTTTATCTAGTTACAAAATGAAAATAATTAAAGATACAAGTAAAATTTTATTTTATTAATATTGCTAAGTCGAACTTAAAGCTAACAATCTACTTTTCTTTAAATCCCTCAAAATGTAACTTATTATATAATTATTTATACTTATGAACAGGTTGAAGCTTACGATCCAGATTTAGATAGAAATGAACCACAAAATATAGTATATTCATTAGTTAAACATGAACAAAAGGAATTTCTGCAAATTGACAACGATGGCTGTCTACGCTTGACGAAACCATTGGACAGGGATCAGCCATCAGGTTTCACCAGATGGCAGATCCTGATTATGGCAGCTGACCATGGCGGAAGACTTGGATCTGACAGCTTAAGATCTACAACAGAAGTTATTTTAGAATTAACCGATATTAATGACAACGCACCGTTTTTGACTAACGTAAGTATTTTTTTATTTATTTCTAAATTTCTTTTTGGTTGATTCAATTGACAACATTAAAAATAAAGCGACTAATTTCCACTGCTGTTCGTCTAAAACTCTAGGAAATGCGTCTAATGGGAAACGATCTGATAAAAAGGAACGGATGTACAGTAAAAAATGTTACTTTGAAGACGGAATCCTGAAACATTACGCCATTATTGCTTTAGATTTGCAGCATTTTATTTTTAGCTCATACAAATAATTACCCCTTTTAAATCTTCAAAGGACGAACATGCAATTTCCTTATAGAATCCATTTTAGTTTTATAGACCATTTTAAAGGAATAGCTGTCGATAAATTTAAATTGTACCATCAAGACTAAACCTTTTTGCGGAAACCATCTGTTTTCATTCGATATTTTAACGGTTTACCTGTTTTTTTTCATAGTATTTTGTATAGGAATGTGTAAAAATGTCAACTAAATGCGGTGTAGAAAGGATAAAATCTGGGATATCATATTTACTTGTCGTTTCTAAGTCATATAAAATTGATTGTTTTCGACTTAAACGCTACCAGACGATTGCGACTGAACCAATACTATAGACTTATTGCTCGTACATATTTATCTTAATATTCATAATGTAAACGTTATGGTGACCTGCTAAGTATGCAGCGTTAAGTTCCGCAATCTGGCAAACAATGTCTAAATCGACGTAAATAAAAAAAGAAAACAAGCATACAAAAACTACATACCAACCTAATACTCCACTTTAGCTTTATCAGTGGTTGTTATTCAGTTTCAGTCTGTAATTCCGTTGAAATCACGTTGAATTAATTGAGAAACTTTTACTTTTGTAGAGATACACTTTAATATAAAAGTTTCTTTTAAAGAATTTATATCTAGGATTAAAGGCTTATTTATGCTTTGTAAATAAATAAGGATTAAAACGAAAATAATTTGCAGAAATGTAAGCTAAGAAAAACACGAGCAGTATATTACAAATCCATATTGAATGTAACATCTAAAATTATTTAAAATATGTATAAAAATATTAGCATGTTAGCATTTAAGCCTTTTTGGCCTCCAAGAGGCGGTTTCAATTCTCACGTCTCTTTTCCACGTACCTACAACATTTATACAGAATTTTAATTTAATATTTTATTTTTTTATTTTTTAAAATGCTCATTATTTGCGTATGAGATTTATTCTTGTATTTTTTTTTGATACCGTCTTGTCAATGTGGGACAGCTTCTAATTGCAAAACTTGATAGGTGTAAGTTTGATCTCTGCTCAGGGCGATGGCTTTGGTACAAGTACAAAACAGTGCTGTATTAAATTTAGCCACTCCACTCAATTTAAGCTTCAAAAATCTATACCTTGCTTTAATGCTGTACCCCGCACATATCAGGGTAAGCAGGGGAAAACTGAGAACCTAGTGCTAAGACACTCTGTTCCTATTAAAACACATCCATTTCCTACTTTCCGCCAAATTCTCGAAACATAGCGTGATGAATGGCGGAACTCAACGCTGCGCTTTGTTTTGTTGCTACAGCGAGGAAATGCAAATATTATATATTTAATTTAACCGAGTGGAAATCGAACCCACGACCGTCTCAATAAAAAATGATTATACAAAACTAAAAATACACATGCTGATTTGCAGCAAATTGCATTTAATATTTCAGCAAATGAAATTTACCAAAAACAAAAGCCATAAGTACCTATCTATATTTATATCTATCTATATAGAAAGTAAAAACTGAAATTCTACACCGCACTATGGGCAATTGAGGTCTGTATCAGATCAAAAATCGATAACTTTTTTATTTGTTAAGATAAACAATTGAATTTTTGCACAAGCATAAAGTATAAAATAGAGCTTTAGGTAACGTTCAGATATTACACTTTTATTGGAGTATATATATATTAAAAAAATAATGAAAAGAATAAAATAATAATTTTCTTAGTCCACACTACTTATAGTAGTAATAAAAATGTATTATTAAAATAGTTTATTAAAAAATTATGTTTCTTAAGCTGTTATCTATTTAAGTAAGAAATTACGCGTACACATATACTTATTTAATAAAATATAAAATTTATAAAAACTGATTTACAAGTAGAATAATATTAGAAATGAAAATGTATATTATATGATGAATATATTATATTTAATTATACTTGGTGAACTTCGGGATCCATAATAAGTTCATTAAATTTTAAAAGATCTAGGGTATTTTCATCAAGTGTCTTCACACTTTTGCTATATTCGTATGTTTTCCTATGACTGGAAATGTACGGATCTGATGTGTAGAGAAGAGTATAAAATACATCCTCATTTGTAGCTGATCAAGAGCACTTTCTGGCCTGATGTAGGCGAAATTTTTGATAATCCTTATTACGGGATCCTTGTGCCCCTTGTGCATTCTTGGGATCTCATTCGTTTGTTAAATTCCTTAAATACATGTATTGCGCTTTTGTTAAATCCAAATAAACAATAACATTTATTGCCTCTTGATCCGATAGCATTTTGCTCTGGCTATTTGGTTTTCTATGAGATTCAAATATAGAGACATTGTATCTCGATCAGCAAGCCTTCATTTTTCCACGAGTTTTGCTTCTATTTCTCCTCCTATAGGACGTAAGCCCTGGGCGTAGGCATTGCAAATGTGTGTGTTCAAAGCCATATTCACTAAATTACGCGGTATTTTTTCGCCTCTTCGTTGATTCTGATGGGTCCCCATAGGGGCACAAGGTCTTCCGCATTTTCCAGAAGACGTCGATGGTGAGTTCTCAGATGCTACTTCTTTAATGATTGGTAAGGTTAACAAATATTATTAAGAATCAAACCAATTTTCGTTGTTTTTTTAAAAAAAACTAATCTTTTTACCGGGACGCTTCTGTCCATTGTTTATTAAAGGAACTAATAAGATTCCTTTGAATGAAGCTGATAATAAAACATATGTTGTCTACCGAAACATGATACTTTTCTTTAAGAAATATTAATAGCTAATATTGATTGCTCCAAGTTTTTTCCTCCTTCAATGTATGGGAGTAATAATTCACGCTTGGAACACTTAAAAGTATCAGCCACTTTGAAATTTAGTGAAGTTACTTACAATCAAACGTCTGTTAGTAATTTTATTACTAATTTGTAAGAGTTTTATTAAATTAATTCACTCTATTTATATAATTTCATAAATGAAGGTATTGTGCATTTTATTAATTAGTTATACCGCAAAATGTGTGCAAAATAAAGATAAAACGTTCTTTTATTAATAAATAACAATAATTTAATTGAAATTTACCGTAATCTAATTAATTAAATATTACAACATTAGGAATTTCAATAGATAGAGTTTTCTTGTTCCCTGACTTGTATCATAGTTTTTGTGATAACTTCTTAAACCGCACGTTTCCGCAGCTGATTTTTATAAATGTTATTTATGAATATCTGGACTATAAAACAACATCAAATATAACGCGTCGGTAGACGTCGGTAACTGTCAAAAGTCTCGATGAACTTTAAGTACGTACTTTTTTTCTCTTCACTTATTGTTAATATTTTTTATAGGAATATAATCACAAAATCTACAATATAATAATTGTTTTAAAATCTACATACTATAGGCTTTTTAAAAATATATAACACTTTATACCTATTTGCACATTTTTTTAAGGAAATTAAGTTTAAAGTATCGATGCGAACAACCTGAAATAGACATTCTTACGTATTACAATTTCTCACAATAAAAAAAAATATATTCCAAATGTAATTCACGAAAAAATAATTCATTACATTAAAGGTCCACTATTATACTATTTAAAAAAAAATAAAAAGTGCGTCAGTGACGACTTTAGTAAAAATGAATTTTGATCTGCCGTTGTTCTACCATTATCCATAGTGCACCGTCTCGTGTTCAATTTCAAATGTTCTCGAATATCTTGATTAAAAACGATTGTCTGCGGGAATTGCTTTGTTTTGCGTTAGTTTTTTTTTTATATTGCGAAAGCATTTGTCGTTAATAGGAGGCCGTTGTGGCGCAGTAGTGCAGTCTTTAAATTTAGAGCGACGGTTATGGGTTGGATTTTTGCTCAGGAGAATGATCATTTTTTTTGTTTCTCCGTGCTTAAGCTTGATTTGGGCGGAAAGTGAGAAACGATACACTCTGTATTGATGGTAAAATCTAAAAAAATATTGAGAAAACGTGTATAGTATAATAGTAATACTGATAAAAGGTTGCTTTTGGCTGACAGACAGAAAGTATATTTATATGAAAAAAATAAATATGTCGTAGATTACATCGTGCTCCTCTGGGAAACCTGAACTTTTCCATTATCAACTTGTACTGTTCTTCCGCTGTTGCTCTTATCCAAAAAAAAAACATGTATTTTGTCTCAAAGTAGACAGTTTTCGTAGTTATTTATTCCCATTCCCCTGTTACGACATTAATTCTTTTTTTCTTGCTTCACGACTAATGTCGCATATAACAGAGCAGATATAATCTAGTTTAGTGGTGACGGAACTCAACGCCGCGCATAAAGAAATAACAATAATTAAGTTCTCCTAGTGAAGATCGAACCCTCTAACATCACATTTACAGTCAAATTCTGTCCCATAGCAGCGCGGTGACCTTTAATTTTAATATAATTTTTTATCTAAGAATATGAGATTCACCAAAGAAAGTGAAATGGTAGGGAGGTGAAATGCCTTCAGAATTCATCAAAAATTGGGGAGCGGAGTGTCTTAACACTAGACTTTTTAGGGTAGGTAAAGACCTACCCTGGTACATACAAGATATAACAGCGTGGAGCGGAGATATATATAACGTTATAGTAGCTTCATACAAAATCCATATATGAAACTATTTTGATGGGTATCTAAACTCGATGCATGGTGTATTAGGGCAGCAATATTGCTTGTCTATCAAAAAATCCCTTTGACGAGGGTACAAACAGTGAGGGAACAAGTGTCTAATGTAATATTTCGTAGCCCCACACTATATCATGTAGTTCTATCGTAATTTACTTCACATATTTCATCGATTTACTCAATTTTTTTCATGAAAAAGAGAGGGAACCTATTGTTAGGATACTGAGTGCGCCACTTCTCTCCAATTTATCGAGACATTGCGTGGTGAGTGTTGGAACTTAACTCTGGTTTTGTTTTGTTATCATAGCGAGGAAATGAAAATGATTATTTCCCCCGAGTGGGAATCGAACCCACGACAGTCGTGCTTAGAATCGGACGCTATGCCGTTGCTCCATGATGGCATTGTGAAACTTCAAACAATTCATTTAATGTTTAAAAATACCTGTTATTTTTCTATGTTAAAATTTCAAACATTTCCCTAATAATATTTTAACAGTCAACTTTAAAAAATCATTAAATAAATATTCTGTAATTGCCAGTATGTGAGTTTTCACGATATTCGATTGAGAAATTATTGGAAATAAAAAAATCTATTTAAATTCAAGGTATCGAGGCAAACCGCAGCGTTGAATTAAAAAAATGGCGAACAGTAGCGAACGGAGTGTCTTAACTCTAGTTTCAATTTGCCTAACCTGCTGTTTTCAGGATATTGCGTGAAGCTGAAACAAAAACTTAAAATATATCCGAAAACTATTCTTCGTACATAAAGAACTAACAATCTCTAAGAATGTCTAACAAAACATTTCACAATGCATGTTCCTTTGTTTTTCGAATTTAAAGAACCATTTATTAATCCAATTGCTCCTAAACGATTTAAGAAGCGAGTGTAATTTGAACAGGGAATCTGACTTCCTCTTGTGGGATTACCTAAACAAATAAAATATATGGGGCCAGTCGTGGCGCAGGGGCACAAGTGTGTGAATGTCAACGCAACTGGTTGTGGGTTCGATCCTCACTTGAGGAAATGAAATATCTATATTTTGATTTCTTCCCTTTGGTGGCGAGGTAAAACGCGGCGTTGAGTTCTGCCCAGTGTCTTCAAAATTCGGCGGAAAGTGGGAAACGAAATGTCTTAACATTAGGTTCTGTTTATATATATTATATTTTTGACTTTAATTTAATAAAGAAAAGACAATACCTTCTTAATTTATAACTTACACATACATTTACCTTTTAAAAAGGTAATAATGAAACGGACAAACATATTTATCTACTGACTAGAGGGCGCGCGCGGCTTCGCCCGCTTATTAGGAGTAAATTCCAAAAAAACCACGAAACACGTGTTCAATAAAATATTTTTAACAGTCTGAATTTAAATTTTTATAAAAATCGGTGGCAATTTAAAGATTTTTCCATACAAACTTTCAACCCCTTATTTTAACCCTTAGGGGGTGAATTCTTAAAAACCATGAAACACGTGTTCAATGAAATACTTTTAAGTCTGAATTTCAAATTTTATAAAAATCGGTACAGATTAAAAAAAATCCATACAAACTTTCAACCCCTATTTCATCCCTTTAGGGTAAAAATTTTTCAAATTCCCTTCTTAGTGGATGTCCAGAATATGAAAATAAACATCTGTCTAAATTTCACGTTTCTACCATCAGCGGTTACGGCTCTGCGTGCGTCTTACCTCAGTCAGTCAGCACAAGTCCTTTTATATATATAGATTAAATTGAGAACCTCTTTCGTTTCAAAATCGGTTAAAACCAAAACCTTCTCGCAAAAATAACAAATAAAAAACCGCATCATAATCAACTAAACGTGCCTCTTCTTTGAAATCGGTTAATAAAAAGGTACTCTCACTTATAGGTTTCCTTTAGGTAACACCGCTGGGGGATACCCGCTTGTCAATTTTTCATGCAAATGGCCATACAGTCCCAGCTTTTTATTCGTAAGTCCTTCAGTCCCCGATTTTGGTTAGGAAAGGTAATTTCCATTTTAACTATCTCTCAACGTATATTCGAAGGAAACTATTTATTAATTGTTTGCTGTGAATTTATGTGATATAGTTTTAGTAATATTATTATTATTAATGTTCGAATTATTTAAATTTTCGGTTTTCGTTTATTTATAATTCGTGCTGGATAATGTGGCTACATGTTCCTCTCTCCCTCTCTGTTAGAGAAATTGCGGCGTTGAGCTCTATAAGAAATGTCTCGAATTTCGATCGAGAGCGGAGAAAGTAGTGTTTTGACATTACATTCTCTACACCTGCTCTTTATGCAAAAAATAGGGTATATAAGCAAAATAAATAAATATAATATCTAAAAGTAATATCAACATTTCTACAACTTACCCACGAATTGAATAGTGTAATTAATAAACGTACAAACTGGAAAACAACGACGTACGATTTATTTTTGTCTATATAAACAAAATTTACGTAACCGTAAAGTACATTTCGTTACAAATGCGAATATACTTTGGATCATTTTAATTTCATTTTCTACTAAAGCTGGTTGTTAAAACAATAAAATGAAAATATTGAGCATAAACTCGTGGCATTTTTAAATGTAAATACATTTTATTATTAGTAAATATAGTGTTACGGCATCAGTAAATACTTATATATTCCGTAACATAATCTGCAGTAGGGATTGAAAGTGTTGTAAATTTTAAAATGTTAAATATTAATAATTTTTGTGTTTGTACTATAAATTTGTACGTAGAAATAAATGGCTGCACCTGATTCAATTGTCCATAGAATTGGAATTTATTTGTTTGTATATACAAAGATTAATAGAGATATAAGATTAGTTTTATTTTTAAAAAGTTATTTTTAAAAATAAAACTAAAAAGTTTAGTTTTATTTTTTTTCGAGGCCGGTCGTGGCGCAGCGGCACGAGGTATGACTGTAAAACCGACTGGTTGTGGGTTCGATCCCCACTCGAGGAGATGAAATATTTACTTAAATTTATATTTCCATTTCTTCGCTCTGGTGTCGAGGTTAAGCGCGGCGTTGAGTTCTGCCACTCAACACGCAATGCTTCCAGAATTCGGCAGAAAGTGGGGAACGGAGTGTCTAAACACTAGGTTCCCTCTGCCTACCCTGCTGTGTGCGGGATACAACGTGAAGCTGATTTATTTTATTTATTTATTTATTTTTAAATTTTAGAAGCTACATATAAAAAGCATCACCCTTTATCTTATCTAAGTAGGGGTCGGCAGAAGGAACCTGGTGTCAATACACTCTATTCATTGCTTTTTGCTTTAGAATATGTATGTTGAGTGTTGAATCTCTATAAAACGAAATTAATTACTTAATTTCCACGAGTGGAATCGAGCCCACAACCATAGCAGTTACAATTAAATGCTGTCCTACTGCGCCACAACGACCTTATGTATTATCAGCTAAATTATAAATCAGGCCATTATCATTGAATGTATCTTCCTTTGACGTACGATGCAGATATCATAAGAGATGGAGACAGTCGATTAGTATTATAAAAAAATAAAAAAGAAGCCAGCCGTGGTGCGGGGGCACAAATGTGTGACTGTAAACGCGACTGGTTGTGGGTTCGATCCCAACCTGAAAAAAAAACATTTATTTAAATTTATATCTTCATTTCTTCGCACTGGTTTTGAGGCAAAGCGCGGCGTCGAGTTCTGCCACTCAACACGCGATACAGGAAGTATTGCGTGTTGAGCGGAAAATGGAGAACGGAATGTCTTAACCACTAGGTTCCCTCAGCGGGACACACACAGTAATATATAGCAGCTAAATAATATTATACACAAGCCCTTTATCAGTTTATAACACGTTTGTAGTATTATGTACTTCCCGTATTTAAGAGTAATTTAACCAATAAATCACTTCCGCCAATAATAGAACAAAACAAGTAAGCATATTGAATGTTATCGTATATTTTGGTGTTAAATATATGAACTTTATTGCTTTATTTTTAAAATAATTTCTCGAAATCATTTAAATTCATAATATTTCTTCTGTACGCTTATAGGTAGGCAGAAGAAACTTGGGAACCTAGTGTTAAGACACTCCGTTCCCATTGACGTACTTTCGTTCCCCACTGTTCATCGAATTTCTTATGCGGATCAACGCTGCGCTTTGCCTCGTTACCAGACCAAGGAAATTAAAATATTTATCATTTTATTTCTCTGAGTAGGAATCGAATTCACAACCTATCGCGTTTTGTTTAAATCTAATAATTTCTTATCATCTTACTCAAACCAATTCTAAAAGCCGTTTCAGCGTGAAGGCGCAAACGAATAGTAATTTCATAAACGGTTATTCGAACTTCGACTTTTCTCTCGGCTATGATATAGATTGTATAGAAATATTACATTAGAGACCGTCGCTGCAGTCAGTTTAGTTTCAAACTGGAATAGATGAATCGTCCATTGTAAGCAAAGACAATTGGAGGATTACTTTGGAAGCTGCTGTGGATTTACTGTCGGGATTCATCGTTTTGTGGAATTAATATTTTTTATATTATTATTATACAAAGTCAGTGAGGCCAGTCGTGGCGCAGCGGTACGAAATGTGACTGTAAAACCGACTGGTTGTGGGTTCGATCCCTACTCGAGGGGAAACGGAGAACGGACACTCCGTTCTCCTTAACACTAGGTTCCCTTAGCCTGCTGTGTACGGGATACAGCGTGAAGCTTATTTATTTATTTTATTTAATATATAAATATAAAATTTTGTAGTGATTATTTAAATATTAAATTTTATGTTCAAATCATTTATAATTTTATTGTGGCCGTCGTAGTGCAGGGGCACATATGTGCTTGTAATGCGATGGTTGTGACTTCAATTCTCTACTCGGGAAAATGAATAATTATTTATGAATTGCTCTGGTAACAAAGTTAACACGCAATGTGTCGGAAATTTGGCGAAAAGTGGAGAAGGGAGTGTTTTAACACTAAGTTTCCTCTGCCTACCCTTCTGTGAAGGATACAGCATGAGCGTTTATCCGAATGGAATGGAATATCTATCAGTGTGTAGCCTATATATAGCCTTACAAGTGGACTATACGATAGAAAAATATAAATATATCAACTTGGACTAGCAATTCGTGAGATTAAGCGCTTTCAACCAAACAAACAAAAAAATATATTGCATTATATCGCCAATTTATAAATAATTTCCTATAGACAAGTATAAAGCTATATAATCAATTTTTCTTTCAGACCCAACCAGTTATATGGTACGAAAATGAAGCACCCAGTCAGGTGGTTATACTAACGGCGAAAGACTACGATTCAGCGGAAAACGGCCCCCCTTTCACCTTTGCACTCAACGAGTCTGCCAGCTTCGATATCCGATCGAAATTTCACATACAAGGTAAACCAATCTTTTCAGAAAACCCAAAAGATTTCCATGTGTTTTAGTTCCCACAGTCTATCCAGGACTGTGTATGCCCAGTGGTTAAGTAGGAGTATGTCTTTCTCATATTGATTAGTTGAAGTAACGTGTTCGAAATCAGATTTTTAGAAAATTTTAACGAAATGTGCATATTAAGCAAGTATATATTAATCAGGCCAGTCGTGGCGCAGGAACACAACCATGTGACTAACATGATAGGTTGTGGGTTCGTTTGATGACTGTAAACATGATAGGTTGTGGGTTCGTTTCCCGCTCGAGGAAATTATTACGAGGAATTTAGTAGGTATTTAATGCAATAGCTCCAGAATTTGGCGGAAAGTGGGGAACGGAAGTGTCTTAAAGAGCACAGTGTCTTAACACTAACTTCCCAGCTTCTTTATGCCCACCCTGCTATATGCGGGATACAGCGTGAAGCTAAAAAAAATATTAATGTATCAAGAAAGAGGAAAAACAAACATTTATTGCAAACACAAATTAAGCTTTATAAATCCTGTATACGAAATAATTGCTCAATTGCTACGTACCTGTAGCCGTTTGAAATGTTTATTGTATAATGGAATTTTGTCCAATCATTCCGAACTCTGACACAGTCATTTCATGAGTATTTTTATTTACGGATAGGCTATATTTTATGTTTAATTTTATACACTTTTAACTATTGTAGAATCATTTACTTCGTTATATTTAAACGCGGCTTCGCCCGCTGATTCTTTATTTTCTGCTTCAAAAAAATCGGCGGAAAGTAGGGAAAGTCGCTGCTTAACACAAGGTTCCATCTGCCTACCCCATTATATGCGGGATACAGCGTGAAGCTGAAAAAAAAGAGAAAAAATATTAATAGGATAGGATAAAACAAGGCTAAAGTCACCTAGCTACTTCACGTTCTTGCGGAGATGGAAAACATTCTAAGGAAATTTGTCAGAGCGGATATTCTAAAGATCCATTCACCCGTCAATCTTCGACTAAGCAAAAGACAATTTCAGCACATAGATAAAATTGAACGTATTTTGTATAAAATGTTCGTTTAACCCTAAAATTGAATGGCATATTATTACTAATAATTTTAGTAATTATTAATAATGTTAATAATACAATTTCTAAAAACATATTTTTTATACTTTTTTATTACTATATGCTGTATCCTGTAATATGGTAGGCAGAGAAAGTCTAGTGTTAATACACTCAGTTCGCCAATTTCCGAGACAGCGTGTTGAGTGCCGAAACCTAACGCCGTGCTTTATTTTTATACCAGAGCAAAAAAAATGAAAATAATTAATTTCTCAAATAGAAACCGAACCCACAACCGTCGTATTCACAAACAGACGTTGCGCCAGGGCTGCCAACATTTAGCAAAAATATTTTGACGCTTAAAAAGCTAAATACTTTGAAGATCACTGATGCAAATTGAACAAACAGTTCAGCTGAAATAACAACATCCACTCCTCCTCAATCCCAACAACACGGAATTTAGGGAACCAAAATTGAATTTTCAATCAATTAATGTAGTTAAAATGCAATAAATGGCGCTCGAAACCAACTCGTAACTTTGTTTTTGGAGTGCCAATTCGATTTCAGCAGTTCCCCCATTCAACTTTGAAAATAACGTGTTGATAATTGTTCCTCGTGTCTGTGGAAATTATTTAGTATGAAAAGTACGGAAGTATCGAAGTTTTTCATTAAAGTAGGCCTCCTTCGCTTGAGCCTTGCAAAGTTTTATCGGTATCGTGTGTGTTCATTTTGGTCGTGTAAACATTTAGAGGGTTATTAGGGGTAACTCAGTGAGTTATGTAAACAAAATCTTCTTAATCAGATTTCGTTTGAACAGCCGTGATTAATTAATAATTCGATTTATTTAAACGTCGATTAAAAGCTGACTTTTGGAACTTAATAAGTTGTTTAGGTTACGTTTTTTTTACTTATTATTTTCTTGTGTGTTCTTGTAAATACAAGAACATTGATACAAGGTATAATTTATAAAATATACGTAATAATCTTAAAATAAACTTAATGATTTTCATAAAAGTCTTAATTATCAAATCTGATAGAGTTCTGTCGTGGCGCATGAGCACACGCGTGTGACTGTAAACGCGACAGGTTGTGGGTTCGATTCCCACTCGGGGAAATGAAGTATATAATATTTTCTCGTTTTGGTAACGGGAATTGCCCTAATGAGAACGAGATGGCTTAACACTAGGTTCCCAGGCTTCTATCTACCGTGCTAGGTGTGGTATA
The DNA here is from genome assembly GCA_021202915.1 of Heliconius himera. NCBI lineage: Eukaryota > Metazoa > Arthropoda > Insecta > Lepidoptera > Nymphalidae > Heliconius > Heliconius himera. The sequence goes on from JAJHJA010000062.1 coordinate 69,431, forward strand.
TAGCGTGAACCTAAAATAATAAATCTATTGTTTTTGTATACAAATTTCAAAGAAAAAAATTTAACATAAAAGCTATTCTTGTCAAAAATAATTAAAATCTGTTTAGCATTTTGCTTGTAATATTAGACATATATGTAAATTCAAATCAGCTTCACGCTGTATCCCACACCCAACAGAGTAAGCAGAGGGAACCTAGTATTAAAACACTCCGTTACCCACTTTCCGCCGAATTTTGAAGGCATTGCGTGCTGAGTGGCGGAACTCAACGCCGCACTTTACCTCATATATGTACATATATATATATATCCTTTACAAGCCTCCAATCAAAACCTATATCTAATAAACAATTTCTTGCAGGAAACATATTATCGACGCTCGTTTCATTTGATCGCGAACAGCGGAAAGAGTACAGAATACCGGTAGCCATTACGGATTCCGGTACTCCTCGTCTGACGGGTGTTTCTATACTCCACATCGTGATCGGCGACAGGAATGACAATCCTATGGGGCCTGGGCATAGCGACATTTTTGTGTATAATTATAAGGTATTTATGGGATTTTTTGCTTTATATGTAGGTATATTCTTTTTTTTTAAAATGGCAGGTTTGGTTTTTTTTTGTGGGAAATAATGTTTATATTTAAAAAAAAATACATATTTTGGGCTTGGTCTATTAAATGGTTCTAAACAACATTTAGTTAACTATTCGATATAAATCGATTTCTCTTTGAGTTTTTAAAGCAATTTTAGCAATTTTATAATATCTTATTGCACATTATAATGTAAATGACAACTTATATATTGGCTATAAAATAATAAATAAATATTGAACACAATATTATAATTTCATATAAAAAATACGTTTTTATTTGAGCGGTTATATTAAAAAAAAACTCATTAAACTCCCCAATATGCAGCAGATTCAGCTTTATATAGAAAATAATACTAGAATTTCCTAAAAAAATACTTTTTTGTAGAAACAGCTTCTGTAACGGTTTTGCAACAGGCTCTGACGTTAACGCTTTCGACGTATTGATACTTCCATAATGGATGTAAAAAAACGATAGTCTCACTCCGCCACGGATATTTTTTATGAACAAAAAAAATATATAAAAAATATATGAATATGCAAAGAAATTACATTCTATTATACAACACGATTTAGTTATATATATCCATTTTTAATATAGGGATTTCTACTTTCTTTACTTAATAACTTAACAAATATTGAAGATTTTAATTTGCTAATGCCAGTCGTGGCGCAGTGGCACAAAGTGTGACTGTAAAACCGACTGGTTGTGGGTTCGATCCCCACTGGAGGAGATGAAATATTTACTTAAATTTATATTTCCATTTCTTCGCTCTGGTGTCGAGGATAAGCGCGGCGTTGAGTTGGGGAGCAGAGTGTCTTAACACTAGGTTCCCTCTGCCTACCCTGCTTATTTTTATTTTTAAACTTAGAATAAGTAACATATAATATAAAATGTCAGAATTAAACTCGGTACCTCAATTTTAAATACACCTACAACGTAATTTAATCATACAAAAATAATATAACCATCCAGTATACACACTTGTCACATCAATTTCTTGAATACTTCCAAGAAATACGAGCAAACATCAAACAATTACATACATAATTTGGAACAAAACACATACATACACATATATATGTATGGTCCATACATTATTTTCGCGTGTATTATTAATATTTAATATATTGTTTCCCACAACGCTATCAGACGGAAACGTATTTCAACGAAATATACAGCTGGCGATATTACGTAAGTATAAATTGGCAATTTGTGTTTAGAAGACATTTTGTTATCTTGTACTTTCTTATCATCTTCAGTTTTTCTTATTTTTTTGACGTACTGGATGGATCGAGGATCGTTTGTTGTATCATTTTAGATCACTAGGTTTCACTTTTTTATTTTTTTTTTCATATAATTCTGTTTTAAATCATCCGTTTTAAGTTATAAAAAATATTATATTGTAACGTATTTAGCAACAGTTATTTCGAGAGATTTCCACTTATATTTTTGATTTGTACAAAATAAATAAAAATATTTTATTTGAAAAGGGGCTAACAACAATAAAGGTTTAGTTTTAGTTACATATATATTTCAATATAATAATGAAATCCATATTTTACGTCACATCAACTTTAGCACTATGTTTATGCCAATCTGGTGTCCCCATATAGTTAATCTTTTTGATAATTTTTATACCTTTGATATGTTAAAATAATTTGTCATTAACATAATAAAATTTTAATTTGAAGCCAGTCGTGGCGCAGAGACCCAAGTGTATTACTGTAAACATAACTAGTTGTGGATTCGATCTCCACTCGATTAAAAGAAATATTTAAATATCTTCGCTGTGGTGTCGAGATAAAAAACGCAGTTGAGTTCCACCACTCAACACGAAATGCCTGAATTGTGCAGAAAATGGGGAACGGAGTGTCTTAACACTAGGTTCCTTCTGCCTGCTATGAACGTGATAGAGAAAGTTAATTTCAAAATCAACAAGCATAATATTTTTTTAGGTTCCAATTTATAATATATGAATATCACATAAAAAATTATCGACAGTAAACTGATTCGAAATAATTTTTTTGTTATAATCACATTTCGTGTTCCATTTTCCATTCCTCGCTATTAAACCAGTAACGACCTTTAATAATATGTATTAAGTTAATTAAAACGATTTCACGTACTATTTCGTTTATTGTTATTTTTGTTTCGCATGACTTTGTATAAGTATCGAAATGTTATTTTATTATGAAAACCTACATAAAATAATAACTTACAAAATGGAAAACAAATAATATGGACGGAATAATAATACTTTAGACCGTTGTGGCGCAGGGTCATGGTGTAGGTTCTATCTCCATTTGAGGAAGTGTATTATTATTTCTTTTTTGAGGTCCGCCACTTAACACGCAATGCCCTGAAAAAATCAGCGGAAAATGAAGAACGGAGTATCTTAACACTAAGTTCTTTATGCCTACTCTGCTCTGTGAGACAGTTCAGAAAAATTTAAAACAAGTTTGTACATAAAATAAAATAATGAAATAAAGATATTCTTAATTTTTTAAGCTCTTAGAGCAGATTTGAACATCAATTACAGGATATGTGTATTGACAGTCCTACGGAAAACCACTACTGGGTCGAAGAGTGGTTTTACTGAGTAGAATCGGCGAGAACCTCAACAGTATTATTTTTAGTTTTATATGATTTTATTATACCTATACGTTTAATAATGATTATCTTCCGGAGTAAGCGACAATATATAATGCTTATAAATACTTATTAAGGCGTGTCGCAGGGAAATAATCGTATCACTGTAAACTCGACGATGACGGTCGTGGGTTCGATTCCCATTCGAGGAAATGAAATATTTAATAATTACATTTCCTCCCTCTGGTGACGTAGCAAAGCGTGTCATTAAATTTCGCCACTCAACACGCCTCCCCAATGCCTCCCGAATTCACCAGAAAGTGGGGAACAGAGTATCTTAACACTAGGTTCCTTAAAAAAATATATTAATAACATTTCCACAGTACCTAAAGTAGGTAGAGTGATACAAACGATGTAGACATTCACAATACAAGATAAAAGCCCTAACATTTTATAATCGAGACACTATTAAAATAAAATTTACATTCAAAAGCCACAAAGTGTCGAAATAAAACATGAAAATATCTATAACAATGGCGGTTACGGATTCATTGCTCTTTACAACCAACTATAAACGGTTTTATGTTTTCTCGTAGGTAAGTACTAGAGTACGCCCAAGATTTTTATTTTCAACTAACAAATTATACTTTTTGTTCATTTTCGAAATATTCTTTTGTATTTTTTGTGTATAAATATAAAGAAATCATTTTTCTTTGAATTTTATTGTGATGGAATATACAGTATTGTTGTGTTATTGCTTTATTTTGGTAGTCTTGTATTGTAGAATATTATAATAAAATTTATTTTTCTTTAAGGCCTCGTTTAAGGCTACAATTAAACTTAAGTTAAGTTCTGACTATTAATACTGGCTTAATTTAGATGTGACTGTAATTGTGACAGGTTGTAGGTTCGATTCCCACACGACGGAACGTATTATTTAGTATTTTCATTTCTAAGCTTTCGTGTAGAGGCATTATGTGGCGTTGAGCTCCGCCACTCAACATAGAATGCCTGTAGAATTCGGCGGAAAGTTAAAAAAAAAATAAAAATATAAATATTTAGGACTAAATAAGATAAAATGTGTATGTTGTTTGTAGTATCTACATACATTTCCAACAATGTAGCAACCGCAAATTAAGAGTATTATGGAGTCATTAACATGAATGTTTGTTACCACTCGTCTATATAAAGAATAATAATTTATAATAATTTTGAGGCCAGTCGTGGCGCAGGGGCACAAAGTGTAACTGTAAAACCGACTGGTTGTAGGTTCGATCCCTACTCGAGGAGATGAAATATTTACTTAAATTTATATTTCCATTTTTTCGCTCTGGTGTCGAGGCTAAGCGCGGTGTTGAGTTCTGCGGTGTACTCAACACACAATGAAACTGGGGAACGGATTGTCTTAACACTAGGTTCCCTCTGTTTCGATGCTGCGGGACACAGCGTGAAGCTGAAAAAATAAAAATAATAATAATTTAGAAAAAATATGTAGATGACAGCGAGGAGCTAAAATATTACTTATTTTCAAATTATTATATAATAGTAGGGGAATTGTGCTCAAGATGGCATACTTTTTCTTTCAAGATAAATATTTGAAATAAATGAAGTCATGTGAGATCAGGACATTGCGTATATTATCATATATATCATAATCAACGAAAGTATTGTAGTTTCAGAACAATCAAAGCAACATAAAATTAAAAAACAAACATAAATCGCACTTAGGTCGACCGGTGTAAGACGACATACCTATAGGGTAAGATGACATAGACGTCATAACCTGCGATGCACTGACTTTTTTGTTCACACGTGACTTTCCTGTAGAAGTAGACTTTAGCAATGGAGAAATATGCTTAAGTACGCTCTTCTCTTCTGGCTTCTTAATCGATCCTATTTATAAGTGTAAGATGACATACTATGCCATCTTATACTCACGTTTTGTATGTCATCTTACCCAATAATTATGTGAATTTAATTGTAACAGTTGTGACTAAAGTTTATGGGTAAGAATGCGCTTTTAGCGTTAGTTGTGTCATATAATAAGCCTATTTTACATTAAGAATTTCTTCAAGTAGAAAATCCTTGCCTTACGTGTATTTTCACCACCAAGCAAAAGCGAAAGATAAATTTTCTGCTATTCAAAATTACGAAAACATGAACTACTTGCCAATCTGCGTTTACCTTCCGTTATAATGAATTTGAATACTAGCGATATCTAAAGACACTCTCTAAAACGTCATAAGATCACACTTAGCGCAAATATTTAAATCAATATTGGCAGTGTGTCATCTTATATTCGTATGCCATCTTAAGCACAATTCCCCTATATGTTTTTTCCTATTTAAAACGAGGTAATTATCATAAATTATTTTTATTCAACTATTTACGAGAGAAAAAAGTGCAGCAGCAACAGAATACTAGCAATTAGTGGTACCAAAGCTGCATTTTTGTTTGATGAACACTTGAGATACTTTATACAACGAATTAAAACTAAAAATGAATAAATAAATTGAATCTGCGACCATCACAATACAAGTCAGAACCGAGCCACTGTACCACAACAAAATACAATTTTATATTATAATATACGGCTATTAAACGTTAATTTCGCTTAATGAAAGCGGTTTTAGTGCGTGCGTAAACCGGGATTACCAAGGGGGAGGAGGAGGTACTTTTACTGCCTGCCCCGTTCCTCGTGTAAGGCTGGATGAGATTTAGTATTTCTTCCTATTTTCTTTTTGAAATATTATTTCAATTTCGAAATTTTTATTAATTTGGAAATCAAAATATTTATATGTATTTATAATTTTCAAATATATGTTCCAATAAGTAATATGGGAGAATAATTTGTTATTCTTTTATTATTAAATTATACAGAAACCAAAATTACTGGTATCTAATCGCTTCTTCGTAAAAATAATTTATTGTCGAAATAGAATGTGTTTTACAGTACCTACAGTTATTCACATTTTATATTTTTCGCAATCGTGGCGTAGAGTTTGACTGTTAACACAGTGTTCGTGGGTTCGATTCCTGGGCAAAAACATATATTTATTTTTCCGCTATATTAAGATGAAAATGTATTAATTTACGCTACTCAAAACTTAATATCTTGAATTCGAAAGGAAAGTGTCATTTGAAACTTATATTATTAACAGATATTCTAGCGATGACTTTTAATTTCCATAAAAAAAATATTATATATTTTTTTTATTATACTAAAATATTTAATGATAATAAATTTCGTATTACGTTAAATTAACATAGTAAAAAAATTAACATCAAAATTGGACAAGTAGATTTGGCCAAAATATCATAAAACATAAGCACAAAGAATATGTTTCTATACCAATATAGACACAAAATTACAATATTCAACTATAAATGTGAACCAACGGAGCCTTTATATGCAATTATTTTATAGAATTTTATATTTTCACTCGAAAAATATCCTACTTTCGTACACAAAGGACCAAAATTACAACGTATACACTATTTAAAGCACGATATATGCTATATAATTAGTATAAAAATATATCAAAGCACATTCCGCTGGTGGGTCCCCCATTGTTCATATTTTATTACACGATCCACGTTTCTACTGTAGTGTAAATTTAAGAATTCAAGGCCGTTGTGCCGCATTCGCTGACTTCATTTGTAGAACAGGGAATGTGAAAATGCTGTAGCTGTTATATTAATTTTATTTAGTAATAATACGTATATACATATTTATTATTGGTATTTGAGGCCAGTCGTGGCGCAGACGCGCAAAGTGTGTCTGCAAAATTGAGTAGTTGTGAGTTCGATCCCCATTCGAGGAAATGAAATATTTATTTAAATTTATTTTTTCATTTCTTCGCTCTGGTGTCGAAACAAAGCACGGCGTTAAGTTTCGTTACTCTATACACAATGCCTCCAGTTTTCGGCGGAAAGTGGGTGATTGGAGTGTCTTAACACTAGGTTCCTTCTGCCTACCCTGCTGCTTTGAGGGATACAGCGTGAAGCTGCACTAATCTCAGAAACTACAAATAGAAAAAAAATTATAGTCCATTATAGAGGAAGATTATGTTGTACCTGCAACCATAGTACCAACCTTTGGCACTAAGATCCATATTTATAAACCGCTCTCAAGTCTGAAATTAATCTTGAGATGCCGTTTTCATTCATAGATAGATATATACATTGTGTTATGTTTCAAAGGAAATAATACAATATTCTATCAAATAACTCGTTTTTTTTATTTAACTTGGCACCAATTAAAATATAATTTAACCTACATTAGCATGCCATTTCTAACACACGTTAGACTAAGGCAGCTATAGCCGACTTACTTAATGAGGCGGCGACTTGCCCGCAAATGCGACAGGTCCCACTCCTAACGAACTTTATAGCAACGACTCGTTTAGGAAATAGCTTTCCATTCACCCCGTTTTTGTGGCATAATTACTTTTTGACGTAACTTGATTACTTTCTAGTATTGTGTACTTGTTTTTTTTTCTTTATACATTAGTCATTGTGAGATATATTTCTGCTATTTTACACTTATAAAAATCATTTAGTTTTGCCATTTCTGCTTTGTTCACCTTTTGTTTTAAATTTCTTTTGTGATTTTGACTTAAAATTAACCTAATCAGTACAAACCAACATTTCTACAACTATATTAAAATCATCTATTGATTAAAATATACTAATAGGTACTTAATATTTTTGTTGTATTATTAATATGAATATATTACTTTGATCGTAGAGATTTTTTTTAATTTAATATTCATAAGTAGTTTGTTTTTATTTCAAATATTCATAGAATTATAATTTAATACACATAATTAAATATTGTTTCTTTTGTGCAGTTTACATACAATATTCTATTTAAACAACATTTAATTTAATTCAATTAATCAATTCAATTCAATCAATCAATTCAAATTCAATTAATCAATTAAACAGCAATTATAATATATATTAATTTTAACTCGTTCAATCATTTTCTAACAAAAATCAATAGTGACCTATAAATAAATGTTCAAATAAAAAAATGCCTTTACGACAATTCAATCTTGACAAAGTTTAGACTGCAAAGTAATTAAAGCAAAAAAAAACTTGAAGCACCCTTACTTTATAGTACAAGAGCTAGCAGTTGTATAATATTAGTGGTTTATAATTAATAATTATTATGAAATTGAAAAAAAATGTTATTGAAATGGCCCATCCATTTAAAACGAATACATATTTCGAATACATATTACCGTAAAGTTACGTAAATGTATTGGAAAGCAGTAATATTATATATATTTTTTATTTTTATATAGGGTGAAGCACCAGATACAGAAATAGGCCGAGTTTTCGTGAACGATCCAGATGATTGGGATTTGCCAGATAAAAGATTTATGTGGCTACCTTCTTATGAGCAGAGAAGTCCATATTTCGACGTACACAGCAACACTGGTATGATTACTATGAAGGAGGGCACGCCCAATGGAACTTACTTGCTTCATTTTAATGTAAGTATTTTTTTTTTTAAACCAGTATATTTACTTTTGACATTTTTAAAGTGTTATTCCACACTCAGGACGATATCCAAGAGGCGCGGGTTCCAATCTCGCTACGTCCTTTTACGATTTTTTTATACGTTTTCTAAAAAAAAAAAATGTACCAATATATATTTTTTTTTGGATATAGGTTTGATATATAAAATTGTATATTATGCAAGTTTTTAGGTTACATTATTTTATGACTAAACGAAACCAAGTTTTGTTAAAACAAAATAACAATTAAAACTTTATCTAACCATTTCTCATTAAGACCATTCAAAATATGATTCCGAATCTTGGCACCGACTTATCTTTCATTGTAGTTGAAATATTAATAAAGTATGAAAAGAGTCGTTGGCTCCCCTTCTATTTATGTTTGCGGTTCTCTGGGGCTTGAAGTTGCGGGGAAGTTAATAATTAAATGTTAAGCATTCGCCGCGTGACCTGACCGACTCTGGCTGAGCTATGAGCTAGGCGCGTGGCTATTTCTATTCCAAGTCGGTACAAATTGTTGGCGATATAATTTAGTGGAATGGCTGATTCGGTTTTGATTGTATAATTATTTATTTATTGTTGGATCTATTTATTTGTTTATATTGAAATGTTATTGGATAAAATTAATGTGCAGTTAGGACGTGGTGATTATGGGTTCAAATCAAAAATGAAATATTTTCAAATATATCTTCTTTAAAGTTATATCTACTATAACTTTTGTTTAATAATGTCGGACTAAAGCTAAGCAAAAAAATGTTTTTTTTAATATATTCATGTTTACAAATACAATTTATTTGGAAACTAGATGGCGTTGTACGTTTTTTATGTGTTTCTGAATCGCGCTATAGACTTGTTACCCTCCAAAGCGTAAACAGTCCCCGCTCTAAAATTCGATTTCTCTGGTTTCGCTTTAATACGTATAAATCTTTCGCCTTTTACTAAAGATTTCCGTGGAGGGGAACACTTAAATGAGTCTTTCAAATTTTTGATAGTCTTGTTATTTGCAAGACTGTATAATATTATTAAAATTTGATCACTATTTCTATTCCAACTCGCAATTTGCAGTTGCAAGACTTTATAATATTAACAGGCTACTTGCAAGATTTTATAATATTAACAAAATTTAATAACACAACACAGATATAATTCTAAACTCTGGAAAATACCAATTTACGAAGGTAAATCTTAAATTACGTCGCGTAAAAAATACCTAACGATAAAATTACCTACCTTATATATACCTACTGGCGTTAAACCACACATCTCTACTGATCGCTTCTTATCATAACCCTTTTGAGTTATAAAGCGAAATAGCTTCGCACAAGAACTTCGAACGCGAAGTTTATGATTTATCAATCTTCAAACGCCAAGCAAAGTTGAGAACTGAAGTAAAATCGTGTAATCCGTAGTTCATGACGTTGAATTTAATGCTGGATTTACATCAAACTAACGAGTGTTCGGCGAGAGGATATAAAGTTTTATATTTTCTTATAATATTGCAACTTACTCCTCCAATATAATATTTTACATGTTTTTTTTTTTATCTTATTATATTATAAATAAAAAAAAATCTTAGCTGTTAAATGAAAGAACTGAGTTAAATGAAGAATACTGTCGCTTGATGCGATGTTGTTTAATAAAAACAATAATCTTATATCTATACGCAGCGGCACAAATTGTAATTGTTAATGCGACAGGTTGTGGTTTCGAAATATTTATTTAAATATATACTTTCATTTCTTCGCTCTGGAGTCGAGGCAAAACGCAGCGTTGAGTTCCGCCACTTAACACGCTATTCCTCCAGAATTTGGCGGACATTGAGGAATAGAGAATCTTAACACTTATTTCCGTTTGCTTACCCTGCAGTGTGAAGCTGATTATATATTCTTATATCTGGAATTCTTCTTATCTATGTTGTTAGAATATTTTACTGTATTAATCGGAGAAGGAACATTTCGTTCTCCATTTACCATCTGATTTCTACACGTTTTGGGAAAATTATTAGAATATTTAGGAAAATATTCTAATAATCTTTCCAAACCGTGTAGAAATCAGATCGTAAATAGAGAACGAAATTTTAGGAAAGAAAAATACTTATTTAGAAAACGTATAAAAAATTGAACGTAGCGGGACTCAAACCCGCGCCTCCTGTAAACCGGGTCGGTTTTCTAAATAAGTAAGATTATTAGAAGTTTAATAATGTATTAAACTAAAGCGAAGACGAAGGCGAAGTTAAAAATCTATACCTAATATCAAATATTTAATATTATTGTTCCAATTACTAGGTGACTGAGGAAAACGAGCCATTAGTGCCGTTCCACTGGGTGGAGGCGACTGTCAACGTTACTATAAAGGAGATACCCGAAGAAGCGGTGGACAAATCCGGCTCGATCCGCTTCGTGAACATCACCGCTGAAGAATTTATTATACCGGAAGCTGATGTGAGTGGATAATAATTTATGATAGCTATTTAAGTACTGTATTCAGTTTAAGAATTCGGTTTAATTTATAAAAATAAGATCTCAGAAATGTGTTAAAAATTAAGTGAAACGTGGTGAAAGTATTTTTTTTTTTCTTATTTTAAAACGAAACTTACATGAGGTTATGTAAAAATTTGGCAATGTCAATTTTTTATATGAATAAAATATTACAATTACATATTTATAATAAATAAACATCAATAAATTTTATATTTCTTTATTATTAGAATATATTTTTTTAAATTAACTTTAATACATTCAAATAAGATCTCTTAATTTTGTTACAAAGTAATTAAAACGAAACGAAAAATATTTTTTTTTATTTAAACTCTTCAAATTTGTTAACGGATCATGGGAACGGTAATTTTAACTCTAGGTTCCCTCTGCCTAGCCTGCTGCTGTGCGAAATACAGCGTACAATAATGTGCAATGAAAGAAGGGAAATGGAAGAATAGGTGTCAAAAATGACCTTGAAAATCATCAAAAAATACATGATAACACCCAATATAACCTTAAGAAATTTTATAATATTTTTTATTATATTTAAAACAAATATAAAATCTCTCGTATTTTAAAGGTACTATATAACTAAAACAGCCAATTTTGTCTTACGCCATCAACTTAATTAAAAACGCAAAAGTAAGATTCAAAATTGTTAAAATAAACATCTTAAAATAACCTCCAGAAACTTCTTTACTTCTTCCTACATTTAAAGAGTTACTATTTAACAGAATAAATCTGTAAAGAAGACTTTAATTTTTATTAGAAGTGCATTTACACGTGCAGCCGCAGACTCGAGAACCTCCTTTGAGGTTTTTACTTGAGATGCTCTGAATAATATTACCTGAATTATATGAAACTACTTTTATTACCTTACTTTGCTTATTAAATTAAAATATTTAGCTATAGATAGATTTAGTTATTTATTAATAATTTTGAGCGTGAGGTCAGTCATGGCGCAGGTGCACAAGCGTGTGATTGTAAACGCGACAGGTTGTGGGTTCGAATTTCACTCCAGGAAATGTAATATTTAATATTTTCATTTCTTCGCCCTGGTGTCGAGTCAAAGCGCGGCGTTGAGTTCCGCTACTCAATATGCAATGCCTCGAAAATTAGGCGGAAAATTAAGAATTTAAGACTGTCTAATACTAGATTCCCCCTGCCTACCCTGCTATATGCAGGATACAGCGTGAAATAAAGAAAATACTTTCCTGAAATACAGATTCTTGTTACTTACATAAAATTCAAAGTAAAGTAAATTAAATAGATTTTCGGTCATATTATTTTACTTTTGCCATTAATTCACATACCAGTTCAAGATATAAGAAAGAATCCTTGGAGACCACAAGCCCTTTGATTTTGTCCCCTTTGTGGAAAAGTTTAGATAGTTTAGCAAGTCACCTAAGACAGTGTCTATTATACTAACGCCTCAAAAGACATACTCATAAGACACTGTGGTTCCTTCATGTCGTACTTCTATCATTAAAGTTATATAAGAAACATTAAATATATGTCAATTACTAAGAAATCAGATTAATTGTATATATTGTACGCCATCTTAATGTAATCAAATAAGCTTTTCACGCCTTTTCCCGAAGGCTTGATTTGCCCTGCCCTTTAAACAGGAAGAACTGTAGGTAGGCAGAAAGAACCTTGTGTTAAGATAGTTGGCCCACCTAATGTCAGCACGCCTAATGTTTCTAAATTTTTGGAGACATTAGGCGTACTGAGTAACGGAAGTCAAGGCGACGCATAAAGGACGCGAGAATTTTAAGAATTGTCTATTTCTAGAGGTGATATTGAACCCACAACCTTCGTGATTACAGTCATGTGCTTCCACAGTTCCAAGATGACCTCAGCGAATAGTATTAACTATAGTATACTTTTATAACAAAAACTATGTAATTAAGTAGCTTGTGTTCTACTTTTGATATGATTACATTGTAAAATGCTTAAGAGCTCTCAAAACTAGGCGTATCGATCTGTGTACTAAAAATATATTATGTTTAAAGCAAATTAGGTCATTGTATAGCAGATGTATTAGTATAGATATTGAAAAGACGAAACGTAATAATAATAGGTATTGCAAAGACCAAATATCTATAACTGGATATTGGTGTCAACTTCGTTATGATGTAAAAAATAGTGCCTTAATTTTCCGTTCTCCGTTTTCTGATATAATTTTGATAAACATTTATGTTATATTAAACTAAACCCTTAAATCTACTTAAACTTAACACTTATCATCCTTATTTCCAAGAGATTACAAGATAACATTTGTTTCTTAAACACCCGTACAAAGTATTATATGGGACAGAATAGTATAAATAATGATAGTATAAATGAGCTCAGCAAATACAAAGTAAGACTTAATAGTCTCTGGTAGGGGATGTCTATATATTACGTAGTTGTTAAATTTGAGGCCAGCCGTGGCGCAGGGGACGACTATACGCGACAGGTTGTGGGTTCGATTTACACTCGTGAAAATACAATTTTTTGTAAATTGTAAAAGTCTGAAAGATTCTTTTCCAAATGATTGATAGATTTTACTTCAGTATGCAAATATCACTTATAGTCTTTTAAAAAATAATCCAATAATCTTTCTTCTCGTAACGTTTCTTATAATAATCTTTTTTGTATTTTTTATTGGTCTTAAAAATCAATTTTTTTTTATCCAGCTTATGAGAATATTTTGAGGCCGGTCGTGGCGCAGCGGCACGAGGTGTGACTGCAAAACCGACTGGTTGTGGGTTCGATCCCCACTCGAGGAGATGAAATATTTACTTAAATTTATATTTCCATTTCTTCGCTCTGGTGTCGAGGTTAAGCGCGGCGTTGAGTTCTGCCACTCAACACGCAATGCCTCCAGAATTCGGCAGAAAGTGGGGAACGGAGTGTCTTAACACTAGGTTCCCTCTGCCTACCCTGCTGTGTGCGGGATATAGCGTGAAGCTAATATATATATTTTTTTTTTATGAGAATATTTTTTACGTACAACTCTATAAGTAGAAATGATTAAGCAAAATTATTATTTTTCATCCGCCCAAGACGATATTTCAAAAATGAACTAGAAATTCAGTCAATTGCTTATTAAATTCATAACACAGTCTTGTAAATAAAGAAAAATAATTGTATCAATGCACCAAGTTCTTCAGAATTTGAAACGCAATTCTGATGAACTTGGTGCAGTTTTGAAATGTGTAATCGATATATCTGAGTTCAATTTCCACTCGGCGAGAAATTATACTTACAATAAAACCGTTTATAGGGACTGAAAGACAAAACACGGCGTTGAGTTCCGCCACCTGACACCAATTTCTATTATCATGAAATTTTTCCATCAACTTCGCTAAAATATAGATCTGTATGTTTTTTAAATAATTATATTACGAAAATATTACGTATGTTTGAAGTACTCTAGGCGTCAATGTGAATTGAATGTCGATAATCCTCTCGTTACGATGCTGGTGAACTACTACTGAAATAGTGGAAAAATTTCATACTAAGACTACATGAATAGCTTACAATTTAAAATATAAATATAATATTTTATAGAGTTTTTTGATCAAAAGCTATGTGGATTTTAACTTAAAAATTTGAAAAGTATAAAATATTTTTTCATATATAACCTTACGTCTCTCATATGGTTATAGTTTTTCGATTGTACAATCACTTTGTGTAAGAACTTGGGTGTATATAGAATTATAAATGAAAATATATATATTTTTCACAACACCACCCAATTTTATAAATTTCTATTATAAATGTCATGTTGAGCCAGTCGTGGCGCAGTGGCACAAGTGTGTGACTATAAACGCGACTGGTTGTGGGTTCTGTCCCCACTCGAGAAAATCAAATATTTATTATACTTTCATTTCTTCGCACTGTTGTCGAGGCAAAGCGCAGCGTTGCAATGCCTCCCGAAATCGACGGAAAGTCTTAACTAAGTTCCCTCTGCCTACCCTGCTGTATGTGGGAAACAGCTGAATCTGTTCTTATAAATATTCTAAAACCACACAAAAAAAACTACTTACTCAGAAAATCTTGCATAGAAAGAACTTTCTGGTATTTATTCTACACAACACCAACAGATTAAAAGCTGAAATAAGTCAAAAGAGCTTTAAGCTCGTACAAACACGGTCAACATTAGAACAAACACAAACTTCCTTTTAATATTAAGCTGGAACTAAGTTTAGTAAAGTTTATATTAGGTTGCGGGGTTACATTCCAAGGTCAGTGGAAGTTGGGTCTCGAGCGATTGTCGGCTTCCAACCGCACCGCCATGTCTACATTGGTGCTATGATTAAATTTAAAATTTACATTTAATTATATAAACATGGTCCGTAAATTCATTTATTGTTTATCTTTTTGTTTATGATGTACACAGCTTCAAATCCCGAATATAATAGAGGTAGATCGGTGTTAAGACTCTCCGTTCCCCATTTTCGAAAAAGGGTGTGACTGTAAATTGCATTCTGGATAGTGAAATATTTATTATTTTGGTATTCTCGATCTGGTAACGAGATAAAGCGCGGCGTTGAGTTCCGCTACTCAACGCGTAACGCGTTCCTCATATAAGTATATATATGTAATTATAAATTTATCATAATTTTCATATACAATTGTATGTATTTATATGTTTAAATTACATACATTATATGGAAATTAAAATATTTCTATCTTTTTCGCAGGGCACAAGCAAAAAGGACAAGCTACACCGCCGTCTATCCGAACTCTATAATAAATCTATGGACAACGTCGATGTCTTCACGGTGTTCAACAAGCCGACAGTAAAAGATGCATTTTTGGACGTGCGGTTCTCAGCGCACGGCTCACCGTACTTCGAAGCTGAAAAATTAGATAGTATGGTGATAGGAATACAGGAGAAGGTATGTTTTTTTTGTTTACTAGCTTACACTTGCGGCTTCGTCTGCGTTGTGAATTGGAAATTAGCAAAAGTAGTGTTTTACTTAAAATTCGTTTTAAAAAAAAGTGTGAGAGGTTAGCAGTACGCAGCACCTGTCGCGGGTTTTAGGTTACATTGAAATTATTAAAATAAAATCAGCTTCACGCTGTCCAGCACACAGCAAAGTAGGCAGAGGGAACCTAGTGTTAAGACACTCTATTCCCCACTTTCCACCGAAATCTGTAGACATTCCGTGTTGAGTGGCGGAACTCAACGCCGCGCTTTACCTCGACATCAGAGCGAATAAATTAAAATATAAATTTAAATAAATATTTCATGTCTTCGAGTGGGGATCAAACTCACAACCAGTAGATTTTGCAGGCACACTTTGTGCCTCTGCGCCACGACTGGCCTAATTGAAATTATTAACGTTGAGTAATTACTGAGATTACCGCAATTAACCAAATAAAGTCGTCGGCTTTACAATATTAGTATAGATTAGAATAGATTGGTTATAGGTTCAATTCGTGACTTTTTTTACTTTTTATTTCTGATGTAATTTAAGAAAGAAGAGTAAACCTTAATATCTGCAAGAAGTAGATACAAATTTTCTTAAACTTTTAAAAGAAGATTTGACATTTTCAATTTCGTCGTTACTTAAAAATGTATTGAACGTTAACTAATAAATAATGTATCGATTTTTTTTTCTGATTTTTAAATAACTATAGCAGGTTCGAATTCCTATTGACTAGTAATATTTCAATACTACCAATTAGGCATTTCATTATAAGGACATCTATTATTGATTTTAAATAACATAATTAAAAAAAAACCTTTTTGTGTTTACTACAGTAAGTACGCTTGAAACATGAACAATCCATTGATGAATTCTGTTTTGTTTTAAAGCTACTTCAGTTTTAGTTAATAATTATATTATCCTTATTGAAAACAGGCATTGTAGTTCAAGATAATTGGTTGAGTTTTGATATGAAAGCGTAACAAATAAACTTACATTCACATTTATAATATTAGTATGATATTATAATTAATAATATTATATTAAAATATGCCTCTAGTGGGGATCTATCTCATAACCGTCGCTATAACAGTCACGACGGCCTTTATTGCTACTCAGGTAGGGTAGGTAGGTAGGTAATACATAACAATTGTGTGTTATTAAATAACATATTCGGCGGAAAGTAGGGAACGGAGTGTCTTAACCCCAGGTTCCCTCTGCCTATCCTGCTGTGTGCGGGATATAGCGTGAAGCTGAAAAAAAAAAAGAATAAACATATTCCATGGTAGGCCATTGAAAATTGAATAATATTCACCAGAATACCGGGTTTATCGCTTTGACATTGACATTTATACAACACCCGTTTAATCTTGACGAATTATTGGTATGCTAGAATTAATTCCGACGGCTCAAGACCTTTAACCTATAAGAGCATTTGGAAACGTATAACATGGATTAACTCTGTATCACGTTAAAACACATCGTAATCTACAGACAAATTGTTTGATAATGAATATGCTAAAATGATTATAATATAGATAAACCTTTGTTTTACTCAAAAATTATAAAACGAAGTTCGCAAAGAGAACTTTGTGACAGTTCACTCCGCTCTCCATTTTTTACTGAAGTAGGAATTTGGTTTGAATGTCGCGATATGGATACTAAACTAGAGAAATATTAACATACAATATTAATAACAAGAGAGGTACAAGTGTGCGACTGTAAACGCGACGGTTGTGGGTTCAATTTCCATTCGGGTAAATGAAATATTCAATATTTTCTATTTCATCGCTCTGTTGACGAAACAATGCGCAGCCTTGCACAACAGTCAACACACAAATGCCTCCAAAATTTTATTAAAAGTGGAGAACGGAAGTATCTTAAGATTAGGTTCACAGGTTCCGTCTGAATACCCTGCTATGATCGACACACAGAGAACACAGAGTGAAGTTCTGTTAAAAATATTTAAAAATATTCTATTATATCTCCACTGTCGTTACAGTGTAACACACACAATAATGATTTAAGTCGATTTCATTTCCCCAGTCTGATAAAACAGCGCGGTGTTAAGTTCCGCCATTAAACGAACAATGTTGAAAGTCTCTAAATTCGGAAAAATATATAAAATAGTGTCAAATTGCAAAATAAAAAAAAAACATAAATCAGCTTCACTACAGCGTGCAGTAGGCGGAACTCAACGCCGTTCTTTGCCTCGAAATCAGAGCGAAGAATTGAAAACATAAATGTTAATAAATATTTAATTTCCTTGAGTGGGGACCGAACCCACAACCAGTCGATTTTACAGTCACACTTTGTGCCCCTGCGCCACGACTGGCCTCGAAAACATTACTATATACATATAATAAGTTAACATTTTTAATGTAGCACCACTAGTTTAATCAAAACGTTCTAATGACATCGTTAGGAGAGCTACATGAGACTAGCAGTGCTTCTAGAATTTTCTATTCTATATACAATATACATATAATGAATATGATACGTGTGTATGTTCTTTTAATTAATCCATGTAGTGCAATTAAGATTAATTTAATTAAATAAAAACTATTTTATATGATTTAGTTTTAACAATTATTTTTTTTATTTAAATAAATAAAATAAATCAGCTTCACGCTGTATCCCGCACATAGCAGGATAGGCAAAGGGAACTTAGTCTTAAGACACTCCGTTCCCCACTTCCTGCCGAATTCTGGAGGCATATAGTGTTGAGTGGCAGAACTAAACGCCGCGCTTTGCCTCAACACCAAAGCGAAGAAATGGAAATATAAATTTAAGTAAATATTTCATCTCCTCGAGTGGGGATCGAGCCCACAACCAGTCGAGTTTACAGTTACACTTTGTGCCTCTGCGCTGCAACTGGCCCTATTATTTAATAATAGTATAATACTAATAATTTAAAATTTGTATTGTATTGTTGAGACTGTAGTGTCACAGTGGCACAAGCGTATGATTGTGATAGTTGTGGGTTCGATTCCCACTCGGAGAGATGAATTATTAATATTTTCATTTTCTTCGCTCTGTTAATAAGGTAAAGCTATTCTTTGAGTTCCGCCACTCAACACGTAATGCCTCGAAAATTTGGCAAAAAGTGAGGAACGGAGTATCTTAATCCCAAGTTGAGTAGCGACAGTCAACGTTGAAGAAATGAAAATGTTAAACATTTCATTTCTTGGAGTGGGAATCGAATCCACAGCCTGTTGCGTTTACAGCCACTGTCGCTTGTGTCCCTGCGCCACGACTGGCGTTCCTACATAAAATTATAGATTATCATATGATAAATTAAAATTTAAAAGACAACAAAGAAAAGACATTAAAATTTATTTATTTATATATTAACAAAGGTAGGTATGGTTAGGCCAGAGCAAGACAAACACATCGACGAAAAATAAACGTTGTTGACAAAAAACAGCAACACTCTACATCTAAAATATATAAAAATTGAAAATATATAATTTTCCAAACTAAAATAAAATGTAACAAAATTCCTCACATAAAACTATTTCAATTTGAGAAACTTGTCTTCTAAGAACGCGAGCGATTTCGTATTCTGCGAAGTGACTACATAGTTTTTCAGCAAAATTTGCTTTTAAAAGTTATTACATACTAGAAGCCGAGCGTAAGTTTATCCTCGCGGATGAAATAGAGAATATTTTGGCTGCGGTTACGTCGGGAACCAAAAACAAATGAAGAATAAATTCAGTTAAAATAAATCAGCTTCACGCTGCATCCCGCGCACAGCACGGTAGGCAGAGGGAATCTAGTGTTAAGACACTTCGTCCCCCGCTTCCCCTCAAGTTTGGCCTCTGCGCCACGACTGGCGATGACTGTATAAATTCAGTTGTTTTTAGATATTTTATTCAAAAAATAATACACGAGTATATTATATTGTTAAATATTAGATTGTTAGGTATAGATGAGCTTAGATAGTGGAGGATGGCATTAGGAGCCCCTAAACCTACGCTCGGGTCGCAACTGCCAGGCACTGATCTGATCTGCTCACCCTGAACCACAATGGAATGTGACAAGATATTTCTTCTTTTCTTTGTAATACGAAAGCAAAAAAATATTATGCTGAATATTTCCATCAAGAATACACTTTGACAGTTGTTACATATGTATATTCAATAAAAAACCCAATTTATACCATAAACAAAATTCCAATTTTGCAAAGACCTCATTACATATTGAATACTTTGTTATTACAGGGTCGTAATGTTAAATGGAACCGAATGTTCATACAATGTAATGTAAGAGCGTTATAAAATACCATGCACGAGGTAAAACGTAAAACTCCATCCCATTCCTTCCGTCTTATCCCAAAATCCTGCGAATTTAGCAAACGAAGCGAACGTCCAACAAAACCTACTAAGAAAATTGATTTGTCGATATGAAATCTTAGAAGGTAATATTTTTGGTAGGGAATAAAGAAATTGTAATTTCTACATACATTTAAAAGGTTGCTAACAAAAGGTTTTCTTTTCATTAATTCTACTCAATGCCGTTGAGTGGTTCTCAATGCGATTTACCGAAGGTAGCTTATCTGTGTTATTGAAGCGGAACAGCTACTTGAATTGGAGACGTTTAAATAAAGAAAAATAATGTTTCGTATTTGTAAGTATTGGGACACAATCCCGATTATTACCTATAAAATGGTTTTTATGTGTTATTATTCCACATAAACCAAATAAATGACGTACCTATTTTTATATATGAATACGGTAACGAGGCAAAGCGCGGCGTTGAGTTCCGCCCCTCTAGAAACGCAGCACACGTTCAATATTTTTGTATTACTAAGGTTCTCCAGCATCTTGGATAAGAACCTTGTGTAAAGTACACTGTTGTTATTTTCCCGATTCTTGTTTATATAAAAGTCGTATTTATCGATATGTCAATGAGTGAGGACAACCTATCGATCCCTTATTTTGAAAATCCGTCCAATCGTATAAGACGGGAAATTATGACAGGAGACCAAAAACGATTGCATACGTTCTATATGATTTAATAGATTTACATCACAACCTCTGAAAAACAAAATAGTAGTCTTTGAAAATATCAAACAAAAATCACTCACTCAAAATTCATCGAAGCGAAGAAAACGAGTGAAGCAAAAAAATGCAAAAATCATTAGACAAGGTGTCAAATGTCAGTCAGCTGTCACATCTGCCATTTAAAATATGGTTGATATTAATCGATTGAAAATGGATTTCTTTTTGTTTTTTCAGTAATTAAATAACATTTTCTTTATTTATACTTTAATTTAATGCATACTAATAAGTGCGTTAAAATACGTAGAGTTAATTAAAACGAACAAGTATTTTATTTTTGTAGTACTGTAATCGATTAAAGATTTAAATTTATTTTTCACATTTTTCTCTGCTTCCAGATTGTCAATTGAGCTGATTTTAGGTTTTTTTATTCATATTACATTTGGAGCCACGATTTTCCATTTTTTGGCATACTTAAAATTAACATAGAAAAGCGTCGTAGAAAGCCATTTTGTTTAAATATCTGTACATGGAAGATACATTACAAGAAAAATACTACCAATATTTTTTTTATCTGTTTGTGCATTTATTCACACTAATCTCAGAATTGGCTAATCCGATTTAATTGTAGTTTTTAATATTATATTTTGGCAAGCTTCTTTTAAAATTTAATGTTTGTTATATTTAAATCTAATCAATAAAAATGTTATAACAATATGAAGAATGCTGTTGTTTGTTTAAATAACTGTTATATTGAATTCACAGATTTTTTCTTTTCCATATAGGTATTAATATTATTTTAAAATTGTTATTATTAAACGAAATTAATGCAGATTAGTAAATTAATTATTATGTAGTTCAAGCGGGCGAAACCACGAGCGGGTCGCTAATTTTATATATATAGTCATATACCTTAATTTTAAGGCATATATGACATTGAACTATAAATATAACATAATATCAATTACAAATAATTAATAACATTAATTTTTTCAGTTGGAAGAAGAACTCCAAGCCAAGATATATATGGTGCGTATCGACGAATGTTTGATAGAAAAAGAACAATGTGAAGATTCGTGTCGAAATGTTTTAATGAAGAACAACGTACCGTTGTCCGTTTACACTAACACTACTAGCTTTGTGGGTGTTTCAGCGAGCGTCGAGTCTGAATGCACTTGCCAAGTGGAGGAACCACTTGTCTGTTTGAATGGCGGTAAGTTTGTTGATTAAATTGTTTTACTTCGCTGTTCTTTTACATTTTGGTATATATTGCGTGATTAATTAGTGGTTTGTTTAATAATATTGTCGTGGCGTATTGGTATACCATGGTTGTGGGTTCGATTCCCACATCACACAGGGGGAAATAATTTATTATTATTTTATTCATTCTGTTACATAGAAAAACTTGACGTCTAGCTCCACCGCTCGATAAGCAATGTCTCGGAACTGTCTTTGCTTTACCTAATGTGTTCGGGATACAGCGTAAAGCTAAAAATACTCCTAAATCAAGCAACACTTAATTATAGGAGATTTTTTTTAGATGTACCCACAAATTTTAATAGAAATACGAAAAGGTCCATTTATATAAATAGTAACGAAAATCAGTGTCATAGAACTAGCAGGACCCTAATTTAATATATAAAACTCAGGTAAACTGAATGTTTTCTGGGACAAAGTATAAGCTTGTTAACATCACCCAACGAAACTTGTACAAAGCGATTGTAATCAAACTAAACAATACAATTATAGGATTAGCGATTAGCTCCCAAATACGTTAATTGAAAATGTTGGGTCGACGTGATCCTGGGGAAATCCCGGCTTTGCTTGTGTTTATTTTGGATTTTTAGAACTGTTATTGCTTCTCAACTTTAGAAGTAGGATAGAGGCTTGTTTAAACCTGTTTAAAAGACCAGTAAGTAAAAAAATTGGCATAGTTTTTTTATTACTTTTTAATTAATTATAAATCTTAAAATAACTAGTAAATATCTTCAAAGGAAACGTTAAAATATTTAAGAAAAATTGTCTTTCAATAAAGACTATTTATGGAATAATTATTTAGGGAATTTAGTGAAAGTTGAGTCATAATTTTTTTCCCCTTACAAATTCACGTTTTCGTCGCTTCTTTCATTCTTGGGCTATTTTTGTATGAAGTATTAAGTGAATCTATTTAAGGAATAAAATTTATGAAACAATCTTTATACTTCTTAATTACTTCACGATAGCGATTGTCTTTGTAATTTATTTATCGCTTCACGCTATATCCCACGCATAACAGTGTAGGCATACGGAACCTAGTGTTAAGACACTCTATTTCCAGTAAAACGCATCCGTTTCCCATTTTCCACCGAACTCTAATGGCATTGGGTGTTCAGTAGCAGAACTCAACGCCAGGTTTTACCTCAACACCAGAGAGAAAGAATAAAAATATTAAAAATTTCATTTCCCCAATTGGAAATAGAACCCACACCCTGTCGCGTTTACGAAACGCTTATGCCCATGCGCCACAACTGATCTCGACATTAATTAATTAATTAATAATATATACCTATTTAGCCAGCCAGAATAAAAAATAATAATTAAAAAAAAACTTCATCTCTGTCCTCTATTCATAAATGTTCAGATCACAAACAGCATCCGCGTACAATTGAATCTGCTTCATTAAGAGTACTTCACTGTCATTCGATATTGAATCATTTCGTAGAAATTGAAATTATTAGACTCTCACAATGCATTGTGCTCTGCGGAAAGTAATAATATTATAATCAGCGATTTTATGATGTTGTTTGTTGATTTTTTGACCTGAAAAAAATGTCATTGTGGCACAGTTGGATATAATAGATTTGATGGTTTTGGGTTTGATCCCTGCTCGTTTGATTTATTATTTAAATAAATTTGGTCTTCTCCGTCAGGTTAGCTAAACCGTGGCGTTGAGTTCTGCCACTCAACGTGCAATGTTTTCGAATTTTGGCTGAAATTGGAGAATGGATGCTGCTCTGCTGGTAAAAACGTGTGGCTGACAAACAGAAAAATGTCATCTGATAGTTAGATAAAGTGCGATGATTCCACCACATTAAGTAGAGAGCTGTGACAGATAGCTAAATATGTTCTCTCATTTTAGGTCAAAATATTAAAATCAACTAACAAAATATATTTATGTATAACTAATGTAATTTATATTTTACCAGGGACCCCCTTCGCCGACAAATGCGAATGTCCAGACGGCTGGAACGGCCCACATTGTGAACAGACCAGCATAGGTTTCCATGGGGATGGCTGGGCCATGTACCCTCCGCCTGCGGCGTGCCACGAGGGCCACGTTACTCTTACAGTGACCTCACATACTAGCAACAGCCTCATATTCTACGTTGGACCCCTGAAGTTTAATCCGTTGCTGGATGTTCAAGGTTAGTATTTTCTTTTAATGGCTTTTATGGTAGATGTATATCTTATAATACCACGGGAATTGAACTCCCTACCCGTTTACAGTTTGTGCCACTGTGCACATTATATTTGTGAATAGGAACTCAATCGAATAGTCAGCCGAGAGCTTAAGCTTCCTATCGAACTTTGTAAATTACATACGAGTACTAAATACGCTTGCTGCTCCAGATATCTCGAATACCACTTATGAAACTAGTGTCTAGCGTTTTAAACTTGAAATATCATAATTTCAATCAATATTATAAGGAAACTGAATGAATATTGTTCACCCCAATATATTAATTTATTATTTAATCATCTATCATCTATATATATAAAACATGCACAGCCGTAACCGCTGAAGGTAAAAACACGAAATTTGGACAGATGTTTATTTCCATAATCTGGACATCCACTAAGAAGGGATTTTGAAAAATGTTAACCCTGAAGGAATAAACTAGAGGTTTAAAATTTGTATGGAATGTTTTTTAAATCGGCAACGATTTTAATAAAATTTGAAACCTAGACTCTTAAAAATATTTTATTGAACACGTGTTTCATCATTTTTTAGATTTTAACTCCTAAGGGTTCAAATAAGGGGTTGAAAGTTTATATGGAAAAATCTTTAAATCGGCACCGATTTTTATAAAAATTTACATTTAGACTGTTAAAAATATTTTATTAAACATTTTTAGAATTTATCCCTAAGGGTGCAAATAAGCTGGCGAAGCTGTGCGCGCCCACTATTACTATAATATTTCAAACTTGAGGCCGTCGTGGCGCAGGGGTGTGACTGTTACGCGACAGTTCGGCGGAAAATGGGGAGTGTCTTAACACTAGTTTCCTTCTGCCTATCCCGCTATATGCGGGATATAGCGTGAAGCTGATTTTTTAAATTATATTTGAAATATAGCCTTCCCTCTGGCCTTGTTATATTATGACGGTATAGTACTGCAGTAAGATACGTGCTACTACGAGACCAAACGTTCCATATCAATAAATTTGCGAAAAATAGACGACGAGTGTGTGAATATGTATGATATGATATCACTGAGTACGTGATGTTTATTATAACAACTTATATTTCAACGTCCCAAGGACTATTTTAAGAAATGAAAGACTCTGATTTAACTAGCTTTTGTATACCTCTAATCTTTACTTATGGTTTCACTACAGGGTAGTGATACATTCTAAGTGCCCATGGTAGCACCATGGGTACAGTAGGGTACATCGAAACTATTAACGTGTTATAATACAACCTTCTTTGATAAATAAACTGAGCAAAGCACAATAATTTTACAATTCAAACGAGTATTTTCTAAGGTCAGTGCATTTAACCAAACGAATTCGTCAATTTTATAATATATAGATATATTTTATATTACATTTAAAAAAGGCCAGGAGGCCAGTCGTGGCGCAGTGGCACAAAGTGTGATTGTAAAACCCACTGGTTGTGGGTTCGATCCCCACTCGAGGAAATGAAATATTTACTTAAATTTATATTTCCATTTCTTCGTTCTTGTGGCGAGGCAAAGCGCGGCGTGGAGTTCTGCCACTTAACACGCAATGCCTCCAGAATTCAGCAGAAAGTGGGGAACCAAATGTCTTACACTAGGTTCCCTCTGCCTATCCTGCTGTGTGCGGGATACAGCGTGAAGCTGATTTATTTGATTTATTTATTTTACGTTTAAAAAAAAAGTACAACATATTAATATATTTTATATTCAAATCCGGAATGATAAACATAATTAAGTTTGGTTATTACAAACTCACGTTGTATTTTATTAATCTAGTTCAGATTAACACACAATTATTGGGAACAATGAGTGATCCATAATCCATTATCGCCTATCAAATACTAACGAAACAGCGGGTATTTTCGATATTTCGTTACTTATGGAATAAACTAGGGTTTGGCTTCGGTTTTGACTAAATTAGAAATACGATTTTTTTTCTTCAGCTTTATGCTGTATCCTGAAATTGTGGAGATTGTGTGTTGAGTAGAAGTCAACAACGTTTTGGCTCGACACCAGAGCGAAAAAATTAAATAAAAAAATCGGCTTCACGCTGTATCCCGCACACAGCAGGGTAGGCAGAAAGAACCTAGTGCTAAGACACTCCGTTCCCCACTTTTTGCCAAATTCTGGAGGCATTGCGTGTTGAGCGGCAGAACTCAACGCCGCTAAAACGAAGCGAAAATATTCAATATTTCATTTCCTCGAATGGATATCGAACTCACAACTCGCCTCAAATACGACACGTTTAAAAGAAAAAGTGGGAAAATAAATATTCCAGAATTTTTTTTACAAAATATCTACTTAATTTAAAAGCATTTTTTATGTGAACTTTCGTTAACTGGACAATTCATTAAACAAAGTTATTTTATCTTTGTTAAAGATTCTTAACTATTTATATATTTAATTTAGATTTATTCTACACTCGACCTAGTGGGTTCTCACTCGAATTGGTGGGTGGGTCTTTGTGGGTTCGATTCTCGTAGACGATTGAGAGTGGGTTTTCTACTTGGAGAAATAAAAATGATAGACTATGAATAATATTTTTTTCTCTTTGATAAGAAAAAGTACCAAGATAAAGCTTAAAAAAAACGAATAAATTAATCACATTCTGCCTTCAACAATATTTCTTTATAAGAATATGTGTTTTTATATGAAAAAATAACAATATTTATTTTTTTTCATATGAAAACACGTATTCTTTGTATTTCATAGAATATAATTATAATATATCGAACAAGGCCAATACGTAAAGGCTTTTAGTAATATATTTACCTATTGTATGTAAGTATGTATGTGTATTTGAATAATTAATGTCACCTCAA